>CAUJNA010000768.1:1129650-1176462 GCA_963377175.1 Effrenium voratum
ATCATAATCATCATTATCAATCATCATCATTATCGACTTCGTCATCATCAGGGTTAGAGGTTAGGGTTAGAGGGTTAGGGTTAGAGGTTAGGGTTAGAGGTTAGGGTTAGAGGTTAGGGTTAGAGGTTAGGGTTAGAGGTTAGGGTTAGAGGTTAGGGTTAGAGGTTAGGGTTAGAGGTTAGGGTTAGAGGTTAGGGTTAGAGGTTAGGGTTAGAGGTTAGGGTTAGAGGTTAGGGTTAGAGGTTAGGGTTAGAGGTTAGGGTTAGAGGTTAGGGTTAGAGGTTAGGGTTAGAGGTTAGGGTTAGAGGTTAGGGTTAGAGGTTAGGGTTAGAGGTTAGGGTTAGAGGTTAGGGTTAGAGGTTAGGGTTAGAGGTTAGAGTTAGAGGTTAGAGTTAGAGGTTAGGCGTGTCAAAAAACCGCCGCGGGACCCCCCCTCCCCCCCTCAGACTCCCCCTAACCACCACTTAGAACACGCCTCGCCCCTTTGCAGAGACTAACTTGGCTTTTGCAAAGGGGTCGGCGGATTTTGATGTTCACCAGAGGTTTCCTGAGTTTTGACATGTTTTGACCCACAGCCAGGTGAGCGGCGTGCAAAACCTCCGTGTACATGGTTAGTAAGAGTCGTGTCATATCGACCTGTGCGGAAGCAAAACATCCACGTGCGCAAGGTGGCGTAAGCTATTGGCGCAAGCAAAACCTCCAAATGTGCCTCGTAAGGAAACACTCCACGCGTGTAAGGTGGCGTAAGCTAGTAGCGTAATCGAAATGATACGACTTAGCAAATGGCTCAGGTGTCGAGGGACCCCTATTTAACAGAGGTGGATTTGGCGTTAACTTTTTGCCAACCAATGGGTTTTCCATGAAAACAGTAAAAGTTAAACTTTCTGCCGGGGAGCAGAGTTAGAACCGAGTTAACGGTTGAAAATTCCCGGATTTCCGCGTCAAAGCGAGGAACATCACCATGGATCGGCGCACGAAGGAAGACCAGGATCGACGGCTCATTCTTCCCAAAACCCCCTGCACCTCGCTGGAGGGCGCGGAGCTCTTAGCATCCCGGCCGCCAGTTTGTTGGGCCAATCGGCGGAATCGGCGGGTCAAAAAATCCAACCTTCCGTGGCCCCAGTTAAAACCAGCCGATTCAGTCCAAGCACTGAAATAGGAAAAATGGGTGGTGAATTCACCTACCAAAATGGTACCATTGGTTTTGACCCACAGCCAATTCTTTTGAACCCATTGCTTAAAACCAAAAAAATACATCGCTTCGAACCATCCCCACCCTCCACACCAGCAACTTGATCGGCCAAAAAATGGGTCCACCTTTTCCCCTGCCAACCTTGGAAGCGCAGACCTTTTGGATCACAAGGTGGAAGTTGCTCAGGCTGCGTTTGGCTGGGGTTTGGGCGGGCTGCCGGCGGGCAACCACTAAGCTCCGTCCTACCTTCGGCGGGATACTGGGCAGGATCCACTGGTGGAATCCTCTGGCGGGAAACTGGGCGGGATCCACTGGCGGACCACTCTGGCGGGATACTGCGACGGGCGGACTTGTCTGGCGGGATACTGGGCGGGATCCACTGGCGGACTCTTCTGGCGGGATACTGGGCGGGATCCACTGGTGGACCACTCTGGCGGGATACTCTGGCGGGATACTGGGCGGGATCCACTGGCGGACCCCTCTGGCGGGATACTGGGCGGGATCCTCTCTGGCAGGAGGGTGTGGTGTAGCAGCATCGCAAACGTGGATTCTACTTCAAATCTAACAACCCCTTCCTGCCGGGTGGGGAACAAAAACATAGATTGTCCTTTTGGACGCAGTGCCACTCCTGCTGTCACGAGTCACGACCCAACAAGATGAAATATGTGTTCTTCTATGTGCCAGGTGTTTGTGCTAAGGAATGCCTCTACGAGTTGGACGCAGAGGTTCTGGACAAAGCCTTGCCAGAGTCGTACCAGGCAAGGGCTTTTGTCCATTACGGACTGTACCGTGCGAAACGGCCGTGAATCCATGACTCCGTGTATGAATCCACCCATGCATCCATCCATTCATGATGCATACATGCATAGGTATATACATGTATGCATGCCATTGCGTTGCGTTGCGTTACATTGCATCGCTTCACATCACATACACCTTCTAGATACTATACATACTCTCAAGGAGAAGAAAACATTCCAAGACGTCGAATCTAACGCGTGCCGTGCCGTGGGTCGCTACATCGCGTCAGGTCTTTGATTCGCTCTATGACTACCCGACGAATCGGGTGGGCCTGAGCTCGAGGGTGAGCACTCTGGTGCACGTGGACGGGCACACCGTCACCTTCGCCCTGGAGGATGCCTTGCAGGAGGCGTGGCTTCGGGAAACCCGTGGGGGAACCTATGATAGTGTTCCTTTTAAATGCAGGCGTTCCCCGTCCATCTTTTGAAATGTTGGGTTCGTGGGGAACCTACGATAGTGTTCCTTTTGCGTGCGTGCGTTCCCCAGTTGTTGCATCTTTTGGAAAGAACCCTTCTACAGTGACACACGCTCAGTTCAAGCCTTCAAAAGGAGCCTGGCGTGACGTCAAGCTCCAAAAGACGCTTTAAGAACCTATACAAACATGCCAGTAAGAGCATGCTAGTGGCGCTGGGTGTTTTCATCAGCCACGTGTCCAATTCCGGGCTGAGGATAGGAGAATCGGACTCCCGGACCCCATGTTCACAGAATAAATTTTACATGAGCTACGGGAACTTCGATGTGCTTAGACTGGGCTTCTCCAAGCGACTGGGCTTCTCCAAGGCTGATCCAAGCAGTGGGTCCAGGAACAGGGGATCTCGCCGTACCGGCGGGCAAAAGTCCAGGACGTTAGATTGGCTTAACTTGGGTTGTTCTACTCAAAAAATGCTTAGAATGCCCCGTACAAAAATGCCCAAACCTCCCTTGAACAAAAGCATAGGCTGGATTCCCAAAACCTGGCCAATTTAGCTTCCTGGGGAGTATTATTATTTTTGTCTTTGACATTCGGAGCCCAACCCCCCCCCCCCCCGCGGATCTCTGCCCCAGGGCCTGGTGGACGTACCGATCCTCTTCCAGTCCATGGCCCAAGAGTTAGGCTGCGCCCCGGCGCCGCAGCTGGCCGACATCTCCCGGCAGCTACTCGGCCAGCGGAGACTTCCTGAAGGGCGTTCATGGCGTTCCCCCTGAGTCAATGTTTGGTTTGCAGACTCGCTCAGTGCAAAAACATGGGCGCGGCGTGTTTATTTTTCTTGTTTGTTATTTTCCCTTTTGTCTGTTTTTGTGTTTAATATTTGTTTTTTTTGGGGGTCAGGTTTCAAAAGCAGCAACAGCTATGTGTGTTTGTATGCTGCTAGGCACTGTCATTCACGAACAAACTTGGCTGGTTGAAGGTTCAGTTCTTTGTAGAGTCTGTTTGTGGCCAGCCCCCCTCAAACTAATGTAGGCAAACTGAGTAATTCGTGATGGAAGCGGCGTCCCAATGTTCCCGGCAATTGGAAACAGGGGCCATATTGTTTGGGAAAGGGGCGGGTTCTTCCAATTGCTTGCTTGGCGATGCTTGAGTGTCCCTTGGTTTCCTAGATAGTTTTTTTTTCCCCCCGCTCAACACGCATCACAATTGGTGTTGCATCTCCCATTGCAGATCTGCTTTCCCCACCAGTACAAACTTTCCCGGGCAGCTGCCCGGATTTGCATGTGCACACATATTGGTATATATGTCTATCTTTCTGCACACATCGTTCTATGTATGCATTGGTTTTAGTGGCACCTTGAGCCCATGGACGGTTTTGTCCAAGGGCGCGGCCGAAGGATCAATTGCGCCAGTTGTTGTTTGAGGTTCTTTGTTGACATCATGGTTACATGTGCAGGTTTGTTTTATATGGATCATCTAAGCACACTGAGTTGGGAGCAAATGGCGAGTTAGCTTGTTTCCACACACAGCCGTCAGTTGATGCCATACAGCCACGCAATGTTCAGATGGGTCCCTTCACGTCGCCACGCATGTTGAGGGGTTCTCGAAACTGCGATCCCCTCATTTGAGTTTAGTTGCCTTTTCTTGCCAGAGAATTCAGCCACATGCGTTCGCGGTGGTTTGTAGACATGGGTGCTTTTTTTGATTGGACACCCTTGGTCAGAATTCGGGGTAGTGGCTGTCCACCAACCACCTTTTGTAAGTTTTCCCAATTGGAATTCTGGGGTTTCCCTTTTTGGGATTCCCCATGCCACTTTTAACATGCCCAAGGAACTTCAGTCACTTCCTGCGGGACTCCTTCGCTGTGTATGGGGAGGGAGTCGCCGAAGAGATCGACGCCCTGCCCCACGGCTGGCAATGAGACAACCCTTTGCTTGGTGTTCCATCCGAAACATCCCACTAGGGTATGAGTCAAAACTGGTTTGGGGCAGACTCCTTGGTTCCCAAATACTTTTAACTTTTAGTGGTACACCTTTTTTTCCCTTTCTCTTTGGTAGGTGTCCATGTCCAATGTGTCTTAGGATGTCCCTGTTTGGACTGGATCAAGCAATGGATTTCTTTGGCCCTGATCTACTCAAAATGGTCGCCGAATCCGGTTCGATGTTGTTTTTTTCTATCAGGGACTGGCGCGCATTCGCATACAGTGTTTTTGTATTCCAAGAGCCGTCCCGCATACCTTTTTAGCCTACCTGAAAACACCCAAGATGATGATACCCTGTTGGGCAGAACAACTTTAGAAAGGTCTGGTTTCGAGATACATCAACGCCTCCTAATCGACCCTTGTTTGCTTGGCAAAGCAGATCCAGTAAATTTGGTCAGGTTTCCTCATGAATCTTCCTTTTGGAAGAAACCAGGCCGTTTTGCACGTTAGCTGACTCAGATTACCCCAGTTGAACCATATTTTTTTACGTGCCTGTTCCATGCAACTTGACAAAGCAGGCATCCCATATACCAGCGCCGGTAGGAACAATTGCTGGCAACCAGCCAAGTGGCTGAAGATCGCCATGACTTCTGGTCCAGAATGCCCTCGAAAAGGGGAGGCTGTGGAACTGGGTGCTTTCAACGTTTATCTAGGGCTTGATGCCCCATGCTTTTCGGGCTTTTTTTTTCTTCACGACCCATTCTGGAAATCGATCCTTGAAACTCACTTGGGCCCAGGTACCAGCACTACGAGCCTCCGGAAAAAGGCGGCTACGCCATTGATGCGGATACCGGCGCCGCTTGCGGCCTAAGACGCTTGACGCAGGCTGCTGCCAAGGGATTCAAGTCCCCAGTGCCCCTTCGATGCAAAGGGAGCCACAAGCAAATGCCCGGGTGACGTGTCTAACTAGCGAACACAACTACATATCCACGTGCTTGAAAGTTGGGATATTCGTTTTGGAGGAAGCTCAGTGCCAACTGCTTGACAGTTGACGCGACGCCTTTCAGAATTCCAGACGAGGTACTGGAGCACAGTGACGGCCGGTCCATCTCGCCCCATGCCCGGCCAGCGCTTCGCTTTCCACAACTGGGACCTCACCGCTGCCGCAGAGATCTTCGACGACTACGAGCCCTCGAACGAGGACTTGACCCGATCAACCTTCCGTGCCGGTGTTGCCGCTTTTGGTGCGGAGGCGTCCCTTGAAGGTCAACGACCCAAACAAGAGCGCCCTGTTTTTTGTTTCCATGGCCACTGGGGGTAACTGGTGATCCCTGGAATCTGGCTTTGGCGAATGGCGATCTCACGAGTGAATTTGGCTTGCTGGCACGCAGATCACACACAAAGCAGCAAGTGTTGACAGAGCTGCACATCTCGACTGAATGATACACACATTCGTTCAACTGCCCATGCTCACGGCTGCTGAACAAGCGAGTCACATCCGTAGCATGGCACCAGGAAAGAGTTGTGGTGCACATTGACTGTTACGGCGATTGGTGAAGGGGCGAGGAAAGTGAGATGCGATGACATGTTTCATGATCTAGTTTGGCCTGCTTTGGCCTGCGGATTTCCTTAGCTTTCTGTTCATGCTATGACAGTGCAGCTGTCTGGTGTGTCAAGATGTCCGCGCTTGGCGCATTGCGGGAGAGGCTGCCAGTTCAAGCAAAGTTTGGGCACATCTCAGGGTTCCAAGGCCCTTCTGGGATAGCCACGTAACCAGTAGGACCCGCGAGAATTCCTGCGAGTTTGCCCTAGGACTTGTCGCTGGGCCGGCGCTTGCGGGCGGACTGGTTTGAGCTGGCGATTTTCGGGACGCTTCGGGAAGCGGAGGGCTGGAAGAAGGTTCAGGACTCGGCACCGGGGCAGGTCATCGGCTCGGAGGTGGGGGCAGTTTGTTTGAAAGCCTCGATTTCGGTCAAGCTCTTTCTTTGTTTGGGTCACCTGGGGCCTGTGGACCAAATTTCCATGAGCACCATTGAGCACGTCTACCCAGGTGGGTGAGCTCAGCAATCGGTGGAATGCAGATCACAAGGCGACAGAGTGTGCCTTTTGGACATCCATCGGTGTCGATCAGCGCTGGTGGTGGATCAACTGAAGAGATCGAGGCCCAGGTTCGTCGGCCAGGGCCGTTGGAGAGCCGAGAAGCATGTCGCTCGCTCTAGCTCTTTGCTGTGCACCTTTCGAGTGCCACCTTGAGCTTCTGTTTTTTTTATGCCACTTAGGTGGGTGGCCATTCATGCGCTGCATCAGTTCGGTGCTTTTTGTGCTTTGCCCATAAGCGTTAATACAGATTCGCGAGCTGAGCGGCTTAGAATTCAGAACGACTCTTTCGTTGGTGAAAATCAAGGCCATTGTGTTGGGCATGAGAGGTGGAAGGCCGAGGTGAGATGCCAAAGCAGGAGACTGGGGATGAAGGAGACGGTTGTGCGATCTCAACATGTTCAGATGCGCAGTGTTCACCAAAACAGGCAACAACACCTGAGCTCACTTGTACTCTGTTCAGAACTAGGTTTTTCTGAGGTGACGACGACAGCCTGCGGTTGTCCAAGCAGGCAGCTGGTGCCTGCGAGGCGCGCAAGTTATCACTAGTCTCGAAGTTGGTGGGAGGTGTGGGAATTGAATGCCCGCTGGCTTGCTGGCTTGCTGCTTTGCTTTCTTGATTTGCTTTGGTTTGCTTTGCTTTGCTTTGGCTTGCTTTCTTGCTTGCTTGATTCTGTCCCTGTGTGCGTGCATGTTTTTTTTGGTGTGTGTGTGTTGGCATACTTGTTTGCATTGCTGCTTGTTCTTGTTAGTTGCTTGCCCGCGTGCTTGCTTATGTTGGTCTTGGCTTGTTTTGCTTTGGTTTGCTTTGCTCCAGGCCTCGGCGCGCATTCAGAGCCAGCAGTCGGAGGACCTGCCGAGCCAGGGGGGTGGAACAGCGTGGGTAGTTTTTTCAATATGGCTGTGGCTCAAAAAACATGTACCAAAATGGCACCCTTGGCAAGTGGAAGCAAAGACTGAAACCTGCGGAACCCTAGCTCTTTCATTTTGAGCCACACCCAGATTGGCACCTCACCCAACTTTCAAAGCCATAACCTCATAACCTCACAGATCACTTTGGACGACGATTTGACAAGGTGGGTCGTGCGAACAGGACGGGGAGAGCGTCTGCTCCTCGAAATGAGCGCTTGAAACTTGCCCGTGCCAGATGACGAATGCTCTCAGTCCACAAGAGTATGCTCCCGCTTAAAAAGTGTCCGACAAAGGGTGGTCAAGCTTCCCCCTACGACTTCCGTTTGCTCAAGAGTGTGTTATTTTCAGCAAATCCCTTGTGGGGCCTCTTGTTTTCGGGGCCTTCCAAAGAGCTGGAAGAAGCAGGAAGCATCAGGAAACAGCAGCAAAGAAACATGAAACAGCAGGAAACAAAGCAGCCCTTGAACGTAGAGCTCGCGCTTGCAAGGGTAAGCTCCGCGAGCACACATTTTTATTGTACACGCTTCGTGCTGCCCGCCTCGGCCAGCATCAGCCAGTTTCGGCTTGCTTTGAAGGAATGGCATTTCGTTGTGGGCGCTCACTTCAAGGACGCTTGCAGGCGCTGTCGGCTCCCTTTGTGCCTCTCTTGGTGGGCTGTCTTGGTGGACGCTTGTGGGCGGAAGTCTTGCGGGCGATGTTCATGAGCGCTTGCGGACGCTTGTGGGCGCTCCTTCGTGGGGCTTGTGGGCGCATGTGGGCCACAAGGACGGAAGTCTTGCAAGCGTGCATGATGAGTGCTTGCGGGCGCTTGTGGGCAGCACTGTTGCCTCTGTGGGCGTTCCTCTTGGCGGGTGCTTCTAGGCGCATGTGGGGGCTCTTCTTGGGCGCTTTTGGGTGTGCGGCGCATATGGGCGCTCGCCCACTGCCGCCCACAAGCGCCCGGAAGCACTCATGAAGAACGCCCGCAACCACCCACAAGCACCCACCAAGAGCGCCCACAAGTGCCCGCAAGCAATTATGAAGGGAGCGCCTGCAACAGTGCCGCCCACCCCCCCCCTCACACCCCACAAGCACCCAATGAAACCCCGCCCACATGCGCCCACAAGCGCACCCAGCAGAGAGTGGGGTTGCGCTGTTGCGGGCGCCCTCAGCGGTCCATATGGGCGCTTACATTACTGGGGTTCAAACCTTCTTTTCATGGGGGTTGAACATGTTTACCTGACTCTGAGTGGACTGGCCAAAAACTGCAACCAAAGTTGTCGTTTACAACTAACATGATCTTCCCAAAAATAATTAAAGTCCAGGACCAGGGAGTGAGAATCCAAAGGGAAGGGTTCAAATTGCCGCCTGTTAATGTTTACAAGGGCGGCATTCAACGACACCTTCTGGAAGCATTTCTGGCCCAACAGCTGAGAAAGGTTGCAACCCCATAGCCTTTGGCCGCAAGGTTGTTTTATTTTTGGACTAGCTGCGCCGCGCATATCTAACCGTCAACCTATTCGGCTCGTCTTGTTGGGGGCCCGCAAGGAGATTCTCCTTTTGCTTTCCCTGTCCCTGTCTGTCAAATTCGGTCAGGTCTTGTGTCATTGGCCCAGAACCCAAGCTTCTTGGTGCCACTCGCTTGCCTTTTCAACGCCCAATAAGACGCCCAAGCGCCCACAACGCTGCCCACAAGCCCAGCCACAGACCGGCGCCCACATGCTCACAAGCCCCCAAAACTGCCCACAAGCACAAGGAAGAGCGCCCGCAACGGCGCTCCCGGAAGACGCCCGCAACACCGACGCCCACAAGCCCAAGAAGAAGCCTGCAAACCCACAAGCGCCCGCAGGCCCAAACAAACAGCACAAAACTCTCCGCAAGTGCCCACAAGGAAGAACAGCCGCATCAAAACCACGACGCCCAGAAAGATGCGCCCACAAGCCCAAGAACACCGCCCGCAACGCCCAGCAAGAACGCCACTCACATGTGAGTATCTGGGAAGCTCAGTTTTAGACCCTTTGACCGGTTGATGGACAAAGGCAAAGTCTCACGTGTTGGGGTTGGACCATTTTAGTGGTTGTGGCTTTGGACATTTTGCTGAGCTTGTGTGGGCGTTGTTGTGGGCGTTCTTCCTTGCGCGGGCGTGGGTGGCGTTGTGGGCGTCGGTGGCATTGTGGGCGCTCTGTTTTGGGCCTGGGGGCGCTTTTGGGCGGTGTAGTGCGCTCTCTCTCTCTCTCTCTCTCTCTCTCTCTCTCTCTCTCTCTCTCTCTCTCTCTCTCTCTCTCTCTCTCCCTCTCTGTCTGGAGTTTGTGGTTGTTAGCGACTCCGGAGGCTTGTTTGTGGATGACCTCTAGCTACTTTTGTGAGTACCCAGGCGCACGTAAAACTTCAGCGCCTTGTGTGTCCGTGCGCGCACACGCTGCGTACGTGAATCAGTGTGCAAGAAACAGCTGGCGGCGGGAAGGGAGAGAGGGAGGGAGGGCGGAGAGGGAGGAAGGGAGGGAGGAAGGGGGAGGGAGGGAGGGAGGGAGGGAGGGAGGGAGGGAGGGAGGGAGGGAGGGAGGGATGGGAGGGAGGGAGGGAGGGAGGGAGGGAGGGGGAGAGGGGGGGGACAGGAGGGAGGGAGGGAGGGAGGGAGGGGAGGGAGGGAGGGAGGGAAGGCAGAGTGTTTGTGAGTGTTTGTGAGTGTTTGTGAGTGATTGTGAGTGTTTGTGTGAGTGTTTGTGAGTGAGTGTTTGTGAGTGATGTGAGTGTTTGTGAGTGTTTGTGAGTGAGTTGTGAGTGTTTGTGAGCGTGAGCGTTTGTGAGTGTTTGTGAGTGCTTGTGAGTGTGTGTGTGTATGTGTGTGCGTGTCTGTGAGTGTTTGTGAGTGTTTGTGAGTGTTTGTGTGCTTCTGAGTGCTTGTGGTTGTGCGCACTTTTGCTCTTGCTGGGATTGTGGGCGCTTGTGGCTGTGGCTTGGGCTTGTGGGCGCTTGTGGGCGTCCTTGCTGGGCTTCTAAGTGGTTGTGCTGGGCTGTGGGCGCTTTTGCTGGGCTCAGCACTTGTGGGTGGGCGCTTTTGCTGGCCTGCTCTTGCTGGGCTTGTGGGCGCTTTTGCTGGGATTGTGGGGCTGGGCGCTTTTGCTGGGCTTGTGGGTTTGTGGCGCCCACGTGCGCCCACATGCGCCCACATGCACTCGCGTCAGCCCATTTTTTCTCCGTTTTTTTGCCGCCGGGCCGTTTTTCGACACACAAGTGCCCAAGTGCCCACAAACGCCCACACACAAGGCTATGCACTGTTGTGGGCTCCGACACAAGCCCCGCAAAAGCGCCCACAAGCCAAAAAGAGCGCCCCAACCCCAGAAGCGCCCGCAAGCCCACGCCCAAGCGCCTACAAAAGCCCAAGCGTCCACAAAATCCCAAGCGCCCAAGTCTTACAAGCCCGGTAAAAGCGCCCACAAGCCCAGCAAAAGCGAAAAGCGCTTTTGCTGAGCCTGTAAGGGCTTGCTGGGCTTGTAAGCGCTTTTGGCTACGGGATTTTGCTTATGGGCGCTTCTGGGCGCTCTTGTTGGGCTTGTGGGCTCTCTTGGGCTTGTGGGCGCTTTTGCTGGGCTTGTGGGCGCTTGCGCTCTTGCTGGTGGGCGGTTTTGCTGGGATTGTGGGCGTGAGAGGGCGGTTGTGGGCGGGCGCTCTTTCTGGGCTTGTGGGCGCTTTTGTGGCTTGTGGGCGCTTTTGCCGGCGCCCACATGCGCGCCCAATGCGCCCACATGCGCCCACACGCGCCCACATGCACTCGCGTCAGCCCGTTTTGTCCCGCTCGTTCCCGTTTTTTTCCTGCTTGTTCCCGTTTTTTTTTCCGTTTTTTCCCGCTCGATCCCGTTTTTTCCCGTTTTTTCCCGCTCGATCCCGTTTTTCCTTCTTTTCCCACAATCACCCAGAAGTGCCCACAAGCGCCCACATGTTTCATCCGTTTCGCTTTTGCTGCACTTGCGCTTGTGGGCTTTTGCTGGGCTTGTGGGCGCTTTTGCTGGGCTTAGGCTTGTGGGCGTTGGCGCGTGCTTGGGCGCTTTCTTGTGGATGGCTGGGCTTGGCGATCTTGTGGGCTTGTGGGCGCTTTTCCTGGCTTGCGGGTGCTTGTGGGCGCTTTTGCCGGGCTTGTGCTGGGCGCTTGTGGGCGCTTGCGCGCGCTTTTGCTGGGCTTGTAGGCGCTTTTGGCGGGCGCTTGTGGCGCTCTTGTTGGGCTTGTGGGCCTTTGCTGGGCTTGTGGGCGCTTGTGGGCTTTGGGCGCTTTTGCTGGGCTTTCTGGTAGGCGGTTTTGCTGGGATTGTGGGCGTGTGTGGGCGGTTGTGGGTGGGCGCTCTTGCTGGGCTTGCTGGGCTTGTGGGCACTTGTTGGCGCTGTTGCTTGGGCTTGCGGGCGCTTGTGGGCGCCCTTGCTGGGCTTCCAAGTGCTTTTTGCTGGGCTTGTGGCTCAGCACTTGTGGGTGGGCGCTTTTGCTGGGCTGCTCTTGCTGGGCTTTGCGGGCGCTGTTGCTGGGATTCTGGCTGGGCTTGGCGCTCTTCTAGGTTTGTGGGTTTCTTGGGCTTGTGGGTTCTTGTGGGCGCTTTTGCTTGTGGGTTTGTGGCGCCCACATGCGCCGACATGCGCCCACATGCACTTGCGTTCTGCCGCTCGTTTTTTCCCGTTGTTCCCGCTTCTCGGGTTGCAACCCACCATCGCCCAGAAGTGTATTCCTTTAAGATGCACACAAGCCCAAAGGCTGCAACGTTGTGGGCTCACTTCCTGCGAGCAGGCGGGCGCCTGCAGGTGGCAGCCTTGCTGCACTTTTGCAAGGATTCTGGGTGGGCTTTGCTGGGCTTGTGGGCGCTTTTGCTGGGCTTACGGGCGCTTGGGCTTGCTGGGCTTGTTGGTGCTCTTTGTGGGCGCTTTTGCTGGGCTTGTGGGCTGGGCTTGTGGGCGGCTGGGCTTGGCGCTCTTGTGGGGTTGTGGGCACTTTTTCTGGGCTTGAGGGTCTGGCCGCTCTTTGCCTTGTGGGCGCTTTTGCTGGGCTTGTAGCTGGGCTTGTGGGGCTTGTGGGGGCTTTTGCTGGGCTTGTGGGCGCTTGTGCGCTCTCTTGGGCTTGTGGGCGCTGTTGCTGGGCTTGCGGGCGCTTTTGCTGGGCTTGGGCGCTTGTGCGTTCTTGCTGGTGGGCGGTTTTGCTGGGCTTGTGGGCGTGTGTGGGCGGCTGTGGGTGGGCGCTTGTTGGCGCTGTTGCTTGGGCTTGTTGGCGCTTGTGGGCGCTTGCTTGGGCGGGCGCTTTTTGCTGGGCTCAGCACTTGTGGGTGGGCGCTTTTGCTGGCCTGCTCTTGCTGGGCTTGTGGGCGCTTTTGCTGGGATTGTGGGGCTGTGCTTTGGGCGCTTTTGCTGGCTTGTGGGCGTTTGTTGGCGCTTGCGGGCGCTCTTGGCTTTTGCGGGGCTTGCTGGGCTTGTTGGCGCTTTTGCTGGGCTTGTGGGCGCGTTGCTGGGCTTGGTTCTTGTGGGTGCTTTTGCTGTTTGGGCGCTCTTGTGGGCGCTTTTGCTGGGCTTGTGGCGGTGGGTGTTTGTAGGCGCTTTTGCCGGGCTTGTGGGCGCTTGTGGGCTCTCTTGGGGTTGTGGGCGCTTTCGCTGGGCTTGTGGGCGCTTTTGCTGGGCTTGTGGGCGCTTGTGGGCGCTTGTGGGCGCTTTCGCGGGGCTTGTGGGCGCTTTTGCTGGGCTTGTGGGCGCTTGCGCGCTCTTGCTGGTGGAAGATGCCTCAAAGGAGTCAACTGCTTCAAGACGATGAGGGCGCAAACCTAGGCCCAAAGCAAATGTGTCTGATCTTTGGTAAAAGGCCGTGCTTACCCTTAATCCAAACCGGTTGTGGGCGGGCGCTCTGGCTGGGCTTGTGGGCGTTTTTGCTGGGCTTGTGGGCGCTTATTGACTTATAATAACGCTTGTGGGCGCTTGTGGGCTGCTAAGAGCTTTTCTTTTGCTGGGCTTGTGGGCGCTTGGGCGCTTGTGCGCGCTCTTGCTGGACTTGTGGGCGCTTTTGCTTTTTGCTAGACTTGTGGGCGCTTGTGGTCGCTTTTGCTGGGCTGGCCCTTGTGGGCACTTGTGGGCGCTTTTGCTTTGTTGCTCTTGCTGGGTTTGTGGGCATTGTGGGCGCTTGTGGGCGCTTGTGGGCGCTTGTGGGCGCCGGTTTTTGGGGCGCTCTTGCTGGGCTTGGTTGGCGCTCGTTTTGGGGGGCTCGTGGGTGCTCTGTTTGTGGGCAGGGTTGCGGGGGTGGGCTTGTAGCTCTTGGCTTGGTGGGTGGTGTTGCGGGCGCCGCGCTTTTCGTGGGCTTGTGGGTGCTAGTGGGCACATGCGGGCTCTCTCTATTGGTTTGCTTCCATGTGGGCGCATGTGGGCGCTTGCTTGTGGGCGGAAGTGGCGCTTGCTTGGCGGGCGCGTGAGCGCATGTGGGCGCTTGTGGGCGGATGTGATGAGTGCTTGTGGGCGCTTGTGAGCGCAGGTGCTTTCTTGATGAAGTGTTGTGCTTCGGGTTGTGAACGCATACCGCATACAAGCACTTGGAAGAAGTGCCTCTTTGATGGGTGCTTGTGAGCGCACGTGGGCTTGTGGGCGCTTGTGGGCGCCAGTCAGTCTGGGTGGGTCATGAACGCGTGCGGGCGGAAGTCTTGGCGGTAGCGTTGCGGGCGCTCCAGTCATGGGTTCATAAGGGCGCATGTGGGGCTGAACTGTTTTTGCGGGCGGTTTGCGCCCTTGTGGACGCTTTTAGCTGCCATGGTGCGGGTACCGGCACTTGCGGTTGCTTCTGGGCGGCATTTTTGGGGGTCGCCTTCATGCGCATGTGGGCGCTTGTTGGGCGGCAGTGTTTAATGCCTTTCATGGGCGCTTGTGGGCGCTCTTTTACGGGTCTTGTGGGCGCACGTGGGCGCTTGTGGGTGGAAGTGTTGCGTGCGGTCTCCACGAGTGTGCATGTGGGAGCTTGCGTGCGCTCAGCTTACGTTCGGATGTTTAGATGTTGCAGTGATCAGTACAAGAGTAAATCACGTCGGCATGTTCTTGAGACGCGCTGAGCCAGCGTCGACTTTGAGCGCTTGGGCAGGTTTGGGATCTGGGTTTTTTGGTGTTTTTTCCTGTGTTTTCCCGTGGCTTCAAGTTTTTTTCTGGAGGGCAGAAGGCCCCCACAAGCCAAGGCCCCACATGAAGTTTGCTGGTATTTCCCCTTGTTGGTTTTTAAAGGGAGTTCATCACCACTGGAAATATGTTTTTTTTTTTAATTGTTATTTTTTCCAGGGGGCTTAAGCAATCCCAAAGGGGCCCAACCATTGGATTTGTGAGAGTTGGAGGAGCTTCCCACGGCAGCGCGCGGGACTTGGAGACTGGACCGACTGGACCGCTGGCAACTGGGGGCCAAAGAAAATGACGAATCCAGCTGCTTTTAGAAGGGTTGGGTATTTTAGGTGGTTGGGTATGTTGGGTTTTTGGTGTATGAGCGGATTATTGGTACGCTAGGTGGTTTGGAAGTCGGGCGCTTTTCATTTTTTCCTTTGGTCCAAGCAAGAACGCCAAAGTGACCTGAGAGGAGGCCCCGCAGCAGCGAGGTAAGTCAGCAACCGTGGTCAAATATGTGTTGGTGCTCAGCTCTTGTGTTTGGATCGTTTCTGTGTTCAGTGCTAGGCTTGGGTCATGCAAGATTTTGCCCTGCTTGCAGTGGCCAAGGCTGCCACCTTGCAGAGATGCATGTTGGTTCACCTGTGCACTGACCCTTTTGGCTCGACCATGTCTAGTGCGGAGCCCTCACCAAACAAATTCACGTGTACTTGCTTGAGAGAATATTTTCTGCGTGGACGGGGGCAACAGGACCAACGAGTTGGTGATTCTGGGCCGGGGGGGGGGGGGCTGAGCCCGTTTACAGTCTCCGAGGTACGAGGTGGGATCGGCGCTCGCTTTCAGAGGCGCGCCCTGCTCAGGAAGGAAATGCAGGAGCCCGGCTGAGAGCTTCTGCTGTTTTCCAAGAACGAAAGGAACCAGGAACTGCCAGGACACGGCCCGGACCCCCCAACAGCTATCAATTGTTGCGTGACCTCCCTCGGCCTTTTTTGGGGCCAATTGACACCCATTGGGGGTGCCTGGCGTTTATGTGATAAATCCACGCCGCCCTGTGTGCAAGCTAAGTTGCATTTGGTGCACGTTTCCAACAACAGCTGAGCTGGCCCTCAAATCCGGCAAGCTTCACTTGGGTTCTCCTGCAAAACTCCTGTTTGGAGCCTTGGCTGATAAATACAAACAGCAGTCCTCATTTGGCATGCAGGGCCGCTTCCTTTGCCGCGGCCTGCATACGCAACAAGAGTCAGCTGCGGAAAGCCTCGCATATTGAACGTAGCTGCATCATTCTGATGCAGCTCCTTGCAAGCTACAGCTATTAAAACATGAACCTTTTCCACACGATCAGAAGGCATTATTCTAGGGGTTGATCCCTGGAAAGAATGGGGAAGTTACCCCTAGAATTATCGTTTTTGGATGGTTCCCTCCTTAGGTGACACCCGGTTTGTCTCATGCAAGTGTTCCGTGTGCAGGCGTTGACATCAGCTACGAGGCACAGGGAATCGGTCCATTGATGCCCACTTCCTTCAAGATGAAATCGGTGGAGGGGGGGAACCCTACAATTCCATATAGAGTTCCTCTTTTTGTTTTGGGGGAAAAACGCATTTGGGATCTCCATTGTCAGACTAGGGTAACAGCCTTGTTACCCTTTTGCCATGCTTGGTTCGTTCCGTTTGTCCTTTGAACCAGCGGCAAGTCATTTGTTTGCCTGGGTCCAAGCTAGAGAGACCCCCTTTCGCAAGGCAGCCTAATCGGCAGTATGAACAAGCCAGGGCATTCTGCGGGTCAAGTCCTAAAGGGGTCACATTCAGTTCTCTTCAGCTCGCTGGGGAAAAACATCTAGAACAGGCCAGGAGTTGCCGAGGGATGGCTATTTGTCGTTTGTTTTGTGTACATACATATAATTTATAATATTATACATATATATATATATACATATATATATATATATGGTCAGCCCCCCCCCCCATGAACTACCTTTCCTCTTTCTTCATAAAATGACTGCACAAACACAGTGTTTTGTCCATAGTTTTTAGCTCTCTCGACCATATATACAGATGGATTGCTTTTTGGGGTTGATGTGGGGACGGGGTGTGCCAGGTGCTAGTAGCTGGCCAGCGGCTCAGCTATTGCCCACCCTTTTTTGCGTATGTTTTGTATATAAGTAGACAAACTTCCTACAACAATGACCAAGTCATGAAAACTTCACACGCCTTGAGTTTTTCGTGGGGTGTCTTCTATGATGCATTTGGGGAGAAACAGGCCTTACTTGCTTGTTGTACCTTTCTTTCCCACGTGGAAGCCAACAGAAGGTTCTTTAGAAGGTTCCTGGGCCTTCTGGATGGCTCCCCTCAAGTTGAATGTAACCCTTGGTTGAAAGTCTGGGTCCGTGGCTTGGGGCGTTTCACTTCCTTCACCCTTTGATTCGACGGCCAAAAGTCTGCCTGCTCGTATTGGTTTGGGTGAATGAAGCAGGGCCTTTGGCTGCAAGTCGCAACCATTGCGGGCAAGTGGCTAGGGGTGGGAATGACCGAGCCACGGATGCCAGCAGTTGGTCGGGTTGTGCTTCATGCAGCGGACTCCCTGTGAGGGACCCCCTTTCCGGTTTCCATGTGACTATGAATTTCAACAGGGAACCACCTCAACAGTGGTTGGAGTAGTTGGAGGACATGAAGCCCCACCATGTCCACCAATTGGTCCCCAATCAAAATGACGTAAGTTCGGGGCGTCCCAACTTCCGTGCGCAAGTTGCCCAGGTCTCAGCGTCGACATCCTCATTCGCACTCCGCGTCGGAAGGCGAACGTGGCAAAGAGTGCGCTCTGCGCCGCAGGGTCGCAGAGTCATTTCATGTTCAAACGACCCGTCGACCCGTTCACTTGGGGTCGGTTGATTTCCTTTCCGGTTTGTCTACTTCAAGCTTGCCTTCGTAGATCTCTGCTCGCCGGGCAAGAACTAGAGCCAAACTAGCTGGCAGAATTCTTTCATTGCGCTAAATATACATATATATATATATATATGCCGGTGACGAAGAACGCCAGCTTTACCCTGGACAACGCATGGAAACTTCGTGGAAAGGCCTCAAAAAGACGTGGAAAGGCCTCGAAAACGTGGACGAAAACGTGGACATGCGTGGACAGCCCGGCCAAAAGCCAGGATAGCAGTGAAAAGCCACAAGGAACCACATGACAGACTTTTTCTTGGGCGCTGCTTGCGTGCAAGAGCGCAGCATTAGTTTCACCCAAAAAAGTGCAGGTTCGCAGACACGTTCTGACATGTGCAAGGGAAAGCGCAGGAGCGTGACGCTAAAGAAGATTGTTCAGAAGTTCAGTCTGCAGAACCACCTTGGAGCAACGCGACTCGCCCTGAAGATGCAGTGGCACTGAGAGCAAAAGCAAAACAAATAAAACTTGCCTTATCAACCCACATCCAGGGTGCATATAGCATAATGCTCATTTCCGCAGGTGTTGCTAAACAAAGTGGTATTTGTTGCGGGGGTGGAGGGTTGGCCTGAAAAAGGCATGGTTACTCAGCACTTGTACTCAGCATGATACTCAATACGGCCTTTTAACCTTTTTAGGGCCTGTTGTCAGCGGCCTATCTTCGCAAGGCCTTTGGAATCTGAGGGTACCCTAGTAATTGGCCCGCAAATTTGCGGTGTCCAAAACACGGTGCCCTGTGCGATGTATTATAAGACTCCGCAAGGCATGGACGTTTCCTGGGAAGCCCAAGCATACTCACAAGCGATTGCAGATGTTACGCGTTGCCCTATCCATTTCGACAACTGTTAGGGTGAGGCAAGAGGGAACCAAACGCAGAGACCACCGCGATATTTCACTTTGTCACTAGGGAGCCCCGTGCTCAACTGACTGGTGCTTGTGTTGAATGATTTGAGTGTGTTGTGACAGTGCAAGACCAGTTGTTGCTTGTTTGCCCAAGCTTTCTCTCGTTGCATACATATCAATTGCATCTGGTCTTGTGCGGTCCGGGGTTTCCCTGTCCAGAATGCCAGGCTTTCTCCTTAGGCCTCCACTAGCATCGCCCTGGGGCCTTGTCTTGACCCGTGACCCAAGGCTCCGTAGGACCTCAGGCGCTTCGGATACTCGCGTGGATTGCGTGCATCAAGCGAACCACCCAAGACCAATGGTCCACTGTCATGTAAACTGAGGGCGGATGCTTGCAGTTTCTCTACGGGGGATATGTTCGCTTTTTGTTTCAATTGTGGAAGTCTTGGTAGCAAGTGGGAAGTGTCCCTATGGCAGACATTTGGCAAGCCCAACCCCCCCCCAAAACCCACCCTAAAGCCATCCCTACCAACCCCAAACCCCCAAACCCCCACCCTCGGGCGCATCCATGTCCCAATGGCTCCTTCAGCTGCCCTCCAAGTGGCGGCGCGCGCTGAAAGGTTTGACGCCGGATCCGGCAGCTTGTACAGGTTTGGTGGGACAGGGATGGATCCGGTTGGGATCACTTGGGGGTTTGTCCAACCACTTCTGTGATATCTTCGGGAATCTCCGCCTTTACATTTGGCTGGTTAGCCTTTTCAGAACCCCTTTTTGTGGTATCACAGAAGTGGATTCCGTTTCAACCACAGCCCTGCTTTGGGACCTTGGGGTCTCCTTGAGGGCTTTGCTGCTTTGTACTTGCAATGTCACGTTTCCCTTGCGCCCATGTTCATCCATGTTCTCCTTCCCTAGCATCCAACAAAAACGGCCCACTGCGTGTTGGTTCAAAGTTTAACTCCCAGCAAGTTTGACAATCCCTAGAGTGAACAAGCTACTGAAAAGCTAGACATGCGCAAGGATGGGTCGACCATACAAAACGCGCAACCGCCTCTGGCCTTTCCGGGTCGGCTTCAACAAACTCGCGCTTGTTTTGTTGATGTTGTTTTAGCTTGCGCACCCATCATAATGTTACCTTAAGACACTCTACCGTGGGCTGGGGGAGCGCGAGAGAGAGAGAGAGAAAGAGAAAGATAAATAAAAAGTATTAAAAAGTGAATTCAGAAAAGCAATCTAAAGACAGAAAGAAAGACAGCAAGAAAGAAAGAAAGAAAGAAAGAAAGAAAGAAAGACAGAGCAAACGCAAGAGATGGAACAGGAGAAACAGAAGGAGGCGGACGCAGAGACAGAGACAAAGAAGGAGGCAGAGACAGAAACAGAGCAAGAAAGAGAGCAACATGAGAAAGATAAAGATAAGGATACAAAGACAAATGAAGATAAAGAGGAAGAGAAAGACAGAGGAAATGCAAAACGAAGAGAAAGATAGTGGGGAAGAGAAACAGGAAGAGGAAGAGCAGGAGAAAGAGCAAGAGACAGACAAAGCAAAGATAGAGGGAAAGGGGAAGAGAAAGAGGAAGAGAAGTCAGAAAGAGCAGTAAGACTGATAAAGAGAAAGATAAAGAACAAGAGAAGGATACAGAGTCAAGGATAAGGAGAAAGAACAAACACAAAGATAAGGAGACAGGTAAACCATAAGCAGGAAGAGAAAGACGAAGAGGAAGGGGAGGAAGCAGAGACAGAGAGACGGAGAGACAAGGGGAAAATCAATATGCTCCAAACTAAAGTTCTTACTGTGTACTTTTGAAACCTCGGCAATTCATAAGATCAAAGCACTTCACCTGGTTTACTTGGATTCCGCATTTTGACTTTTGTGAACTTATCATAAGTTTAATCTAAGAAGCCAGCTACAGGTCCTACAGGAATTCCTGGGGCTTGCTCTGTACTTGGAACAATGTCCAATCCCCTGTAGCTGTCTTCTATGATTTCAACCAACAAACAGGTTAGCTTTTTGTAGAGGCTCGGATCTGAGACAACAACGTCTCAACTCAAATCTCAACTCTCAACTTACTGAACTCTTGGTGCAGGGTTGGTTCATTGTGATCTGAGATCTGACATCTCAACTCTCAACTCTCAGTGGGATTAAAATCCCCTGTAGCTGTCTTCTATGATTTCAACCCACATTGGCTCCATGAAACGATGAAAGACGCCGCTGAGGCTCAGCAGGTGCTGGCGCGCCAACGCCAGCTGGGCCGCACCAACTGGCGCCGCGCACTGGCGGTGCGCTGGGGGTGGGTTGTGGATGTATCCGGGGCTCACCGCATTTCAGCCTTCCTTTGTGTGGTGGTAGGTTAAGGGCCTGCTTTCCCTTTTTGAATGAATCAACAACCAGGGGTTCAGATCCCCAAACCACCAATCAAGGGTACGATGAGTCTTGCCTACATTTTTTCGGGGTTTCGTTTTATGGCTGATTTGCTACATAAAGAACACACAACATATTTTGTTATGTCTGGGCTTGTCAATCCTCTATGAATTGTCTACGGTCGATCCAATCAGCCAGGTTTTCGCCCGTGCCCGGGCGCAGCAACTGCAGCTGAGCGATCTGCACTACGCCGCGGCGATGCGGGCCTGTGGCTTGTGGCAAACTGAGGGCTTGGGGGTTGGGGATTGGAGCAGTGAAACGCTTGCTTTAAACGGAGTCCCTTAAAGTATGCCGGCTGCCAGTTCAATCACCTTTCGATGTTTTAGAGGACCTAAATCCTCGTAAAGCGAGGTTGATTTGGATGTATCCCTCAAGGAAAGCCACCCTAACCCACCCAAACTGAGACCAACTTGCAGGGTTGGGGAGTTTGAACCACTATAGTTTTAACCCTCCGCCCACGTGGCTCCTGGTAGGAGGTTTGCCTCCGGGTGAGTTGGCCGGCATGGTTGGGACGCCAAGAGGACACTCGGAGAGGAGCCAAAATTCAAGCGCCAGGACCCATATGCAGGCTGGCGCCATGAGAAACCAAGCGTTGGTGATGAGTGGTGTATTTTTTGCCTTTTTTGGGATCCAATCAGTTTGAGTGCCCTCTTTTGTGGAAGATAGGGTTACATATACATGTATAACCGTAACATGTGTATATATATATATAAGATATGTAGCTAGATGAATTGAAAGTAAGAGTCCTTTCTAAGTGCCGCTCAGACGGTCCAGGCTTTCGGACGTGAAAGGGAATTGGGTTCCCGACTGGCTCGGGTCACTGGATGCAACTGCTTATTTCTCTTGTCTAAGGCAGCTGCTTTTGTTGTGAAGCCACAACGGAACCACATAAATTGGGCCTTTAATAGGGATAGCTTAGCCAGCGATGGTTGCCAGGTTTCATTCACTACTGCTTATGTTTGGTAAACAAACCGTTATCTCTGAACACCTCAAACCTTTGCCAAAACAAGGTTTGCAGTCTCACCCTCTAAACCATTTGATGGAATCAAACCAACCGAATAGGGTTCCCTCAATGGAATCAACCAAACCTCAAAGCGAAGCTCTTTTTCAACCTCTTAGGTTGCTGGTTGCAACTGCTCACTCCTCGACTTGCTGGCCTTTACATGTTTCGGGAAGACCATTATCCTAAGCACACGTTTGGCATTTACTCAGGAAGTGACAGGGGTCCCTGTTCCTTGTAAGTCGGTTTAAGAAAATGTTCTCCTTTCAGGTGACAATCGGAAGGGGCTTCCAGAGCTTCTCTCCAGTCGCACGTCTCCTCCGGAGTGACTCCTTAAAGGACCTTGGCAGACCATACCCCTTTCTTGGGGTACCTTCCATGTCCATTCTTTCCGATCCGAATCTTAGAACACCTGCAGAAACCCAGCAGAAACGGCCAGAGTTTGAAAAGACCGATGGCTGGAAAGAATGGAAAAGGAGCCATCCCCTGAACCTTGAGGCCAGCGGGGCGGGGAGCCCACGGCGGCCATGCGGCTCTTCGCAGAGATCGAGGAAACGGGGCCTGGGCTGACAGGCTGGCTGCTGCGTTGGTTTTAAGGGTGTGGTTTGTCAAGGGTACCTTGTTTCGGGGTTGTTGCACATGTGTTTTGGGGTTGTTGCAAATGGAAGCCAAAAGGAAGCCGGACGATTTTGGTGTCCCCCATTTTTCGACAGATACCTTTCGTGGAACCGTTGCTCACACGCCTCTCCCTCGACAACCTCTCCACCCCCTGGAAGTTGGCTTCAGCTTTTCTGCTCTTTTGGGTTTCAACTCAAATGCAAAAACAACTCACAAAAAAAGTTGTCAACTTAAAGCAAATAAACATAAATAAATAAAATAAAACAACTCACAGAAAAAGGTGTCCACTCAAAAAGAAAAAACAAAGCACGACAGCGCAGGGGATCCCCGGGCTGCCGAGCCAGGAGCCCAGCACCCGGACGCTGACCGCGGCCATCGCCAGCTGCGGCCCACGGGACTGGGAGCGCCCCGTTTCTGGGAGGGATCGAACGGGTCCGAAGGCTGGCAGGGCGCGGGTCGGTTTTGGTTTTTTGTTGTTTGGAGGGCCAGTGTTTTTTAGTAGCCAGGACGGAAAACCGATAAAAAAAAAAGGAGATCCCCAAATAAAACAAGAAGAAAAAGTCCCAAGTTAAATCTCGACGCTTGGTTTTTTGGGGCGGTGATGGGAGCTGGGGATCTGTTGGAGTCATTTGGAGTCGAGATGATGCAGAATGCCACGTTTCCAGTATCAAGCATTCAAGTTTTGCAAATTGTTCCATAAACCAGAACCGATCGAACCAGAAATGCCTAACAGGGGTTTTAATATTTTATAGATCTGATTTGGAGAAACAACTACCAATAATTGAGAACTTCATCAGTGCGCAACTTGATTTGCTTGTTGATCCGAAGCTCAACGTTTGACTTGTTGCCGTTCCAGTGCTGCTGGTTGTAGTCAAGTTGTTTCAATAGATCGCCTTGCAGTAAGAGGCAAACCCCGCGCACGTAAGAGGCAACACTCCATCGAAGCAAGGCTTCATCATTCTGCTTAGCGACAAGGGACTTATGCCATTTCACCCTGATGTAACCTCCGATTTCTATCGGTCCTTGGGTTTGATCGTGCCTTTCCTCAGCAACCCTCCATCACCAGCTGCTGTTTGTGGATGTTTGGTGTTTTTGCACCGCCCAGGTTGTTTGGCGGATTTTGCGTTTGTGTTTTCAGGTATAACTTTCAAATTGCAGGTGTGTGGCTTATTCCCCTTAATTTCCTGGTGCAGCCTATTGTACAACGTTCTATTTTCAGGGCATTTGGCGTTGCGTTTTCCTGCCCTACCCCATGTTTCCAGGTTTGTTTGTAGGTTTCATCCACCGAGCCTAAGCCCAACCCTTCCCCCAACGCTAGGCCCGCCAATCCACGCGCACGGGACATTCCCCACTTCAGGTTGGCCGTGGCTCTGCTGGGCGCCATGGAATTTCCGGACCTGGCGGCCTACAGCGCTTGTCTCAAGGTACTGAAAGCCAAGCCCTCGCGAGCCCTGCGACTGCTGGACACGCGCCTCGACAATTACGGAGAGGGCCGGCATGACTTTCTGTGGCAAAGGAATCTTCTTGTAACCTTGGTTCCAGCCTTCCGGTTCCCTAGGATTTTAGTTGTTTTTAAAGGTGGTTTAGTGGTAAGGTTTCCATTTAACTCACCAAAAGTTGAAAATTGAAGCCGAGGATCTGAGGACAGCCCGTCAAAGCGACAACGCAATCCTGAGAATGACCCAGTTCATTATCACAGTTGCGGGTGCTTTCCCACAGTCATGCCCAGTCCCAGTTTGGCCGCAACGAGCAGCTATTGAAAAGCACTGCGGGAAGGCGAAAAGCAAGGCCTTCCAAACCTGCCATGGAGCAAAGCAACTCGTTGAAGGAGGGCCTGAAAAAATGTTAACATATTTGGGTCTGACGAGGCCCCACCCCCCCCTCCCAGTTAACGGGGGGCTATGATGGCAATGATGGCAGAATTCCGCCCGTTTGGTGTCACCTCCCAGGCAAGCGGCCATCAGCACAAGTCTCACTTCCTGAGTTGGACTTGTGATAACTTTTGGGCAAACAAACCCTCTGGGCTTGTTTTGAGTTGGTTTGGCCCCTACTTGATTTTAGCCTTGGATGTGGACAAATGTGGGTTGTCCAACGGGCAACAGCCACCCAGTTTAGTTCTGTTCCATTTCGTTATGTGTCATTATGTGTCAAGATAGGCGTGCACCCCCCCCCACGCAATGATTCGTTTACTTTGTTGGTTTCCCTTTTTCAACCCACCTGGGACCGAATTCAAATTCACCGCTGCCCGCTGGGTTCGGGACTTCCCGCTCCGATGCTCCGAGGCTGAGGCGTCAACAGCTCTCCCCGGACCTCGTTTGTGACTTGGTTTGAATCAATCGGAACGACCGGACTTGAGGCGTTGGTCTTCCCATGGCCCTGGGTCATCCGTTTTCCAGCTTGCCTGTTTTCAGAAAACATTTCGCGCGGCCAGGATCCATTTTCCAGTTTGCTTCTTTTCTGCCGCCAGTTGTACGCCAGAGCGCAACCATGGAGCAGTTGGCGCGCGAAGGCTCCCTTTGGGGTGGCTTGTGCATCACGTGGCTGTTGCCGGGAGGTGTTTGACAGGGAAACGGCGGCAGCCCTGAAGCAGAATCAAGGGAAATCAACGGCGTGCGGCCATATATATGGTTGAGGCAAGTATGCCTGGGGCATGTAGTCATTTTTGGACATGCAGATCTTCCATTCGCTCGGATACCCTTTTAGTTGGTGGTTTGAGATTTGAACACCTCCAAACCACAAAGCCAAGTTACCAAACGCTGAACCCACAACCTCCCCCCCCACTTTGGAGGCAGATTTCTCCTGGACTGGAGTAGGTTCCAGTGGCACCCTATATCCACTATTTGGGGGCCCGCATGATTGAAATTGAGTTGTGTGTTCCGCATCAAGTCATAGGAGAAGCATAGATGTAACTATATTTGGCTCCTTATCATAGCCTGGCTTTTGAGCAGAGGGACGCCACCCATGCGAACCACGAAGTCGGTGTTTCTTTTTGAGGCTAAAGGAACCAACCCTTTTTCGCGTTCCCCTGCTGTGGACAAAATCCTGCACCACTTTGAAGGCATGGGAAGCCATGGTTTCTTGGAATTTACCGGGGAATCATCCTTCGGGTTTTTCTTAGGTGGTGCGATTTCTGGATTTCGTCCAGTTCGTCCGTCCACAGTGCTTCAAGCCAACACCTCATGGCGCAGCCTAGCGGAGCCGTAGCGGAGCGAGGCTACAGCGCGGTGATCAGCGCCTGCGGCCAGGGGAGGTTTTGGCTCAAGGCGCTGGCCTGCTTGCGGCACTTGGACCAGGCGGGGAATTTCGGAATGGGCGGTTGGAGGGGCCAAAAATTGGGGGCGGGCGGTCCGGCGGTTTGGGGGGTGGAGGTTTGGCGATTTGGTTCGGGCTGGGGGAGGAAAGTCTATGCGTTGCGGGATTGGAACAAATCACCCAAGTTCATGTTTGCGGCTCACTTCTCGACGGGGAGCTCCTGTCCAATCAACAAGTGTTTCTAAGGCAGCAAAACAAACGTGACATTACCATTCCTTCCAAGTCAATGGTTCGAGTTCTGTACTCCTGAAGTCGTACTCATGCAAACTTGAAGGCCCTGCAGCATGTTCGTCCACGGGGGGCTGCATTGGGGGGGTCACCTACCTTGAGGTCTGGAGTTCCGGAATGCAGCCAGCTGGTTGTTGATGTCTTCTCATTCCACTTCACGCAGCTGCTGTACAAAACCAGTACACAAGCATACTCTTCTTGCGTGTACCTGCCAAAGCGAGCATCCGTCATCGGCACTGTTTCTTTTAATTGCCCTTGCCGTGAAATTAGAACCTGTGGCAGGGTACCTGGAATATTATATATAATATACACCCTGGGCTTCCAAGGCCTCCTTTTGTTAGGCCTAGGTTCGAGTCAATACTTCACGTAGTCTATGGTCCGGTTGGGAGGCACGTGAGGGACACGAAAATTCACACGAGACCAGGGGACACAAAATTCCCATGTCCTGTTGGGGGACCAATAAATTTTGACCGCAGCTCGCATGTCTCTCCGGATGCGCTCCAGCCCTCGCGAGAAATGCCCGCTGTGTCCTTCAACGGTTTCTGAAACCTGTCTCCAGCCCACAACATCCGCTATTTGCCGGCTTTCAAACAGTTTCAAGGACGGTATTTGTCATGTTTCAAAATCCGCTTCTGCCTTTTGATCACTCATTCTGCCCTTGTGATCCCTGCTGATTCCACCGAATTTACTTTCCATGACCAATTGGAACGTTTTGGCCTGGCGCCTTCGCTCGAGTCGCCGAGGACGCAGTGGCGCCCAATGTGGTGGCCTACAGCGCCGCCATCTCCGCCTGTGAGAAGGCGCTTCAGTGGGAGCAAGGCCTTTTCCTCCTGAGAGACGCATGGCTTCGATTGATTTTTGTGTTTGCGCACGCCCGGCGCTTCCTTTGATCTTTGAGCGGCTTCGTTTTCGTCGCATCAAACCGCGGCTTGGAATCGGACCTCTTTTGGATGGCAGTGGAGGTGAATTGGCGAGAACGCGGTTGATTAAGGGGGGGCGTGGTTTTGGCCCCAAAAGTCTGATTCCTCAAAGCCAGGGAGAAGCACCTCCCTATTAGTTAACCGAGGTTGATTAATCTGGCATGAGATGTGAGTTGAAGTTGAAGGGTCCCACGGCCTTTGAGTTGGTTTCAAGTTGTTAGTTTTTTGTTGTTCCGGGAGCAAAGGCTTGGTTTGGCAAGGGCAAAATTATTCCGCAGAGTTCGGTCATGGAACCCATTCTTTTCGAGGAATTTACTCTGAGCCCCTTCTGGAGGGTTCCAGGGTATTTGCAGGTGAGAAGGGGGAGCGAGGGGGTTCGAAGGGGTTCGGGGTTGGAAGGTTTAGGATGTTTCTTTTTTGTTTTGTTCGGGGGGGGCTTTGGGGCTTCAGGTTGGACAAGTGGAAAGAGGAATTTTATGGTTTCACTGTTGCCGGGCTTCGTATAACTGCAGTTCTAGCTCTCTTTGTTTGGTGGTGGGCGGTTTGGACCATTATTCGGGTGGACAATGTGATTCAATCAGACTTGCGTGTTTGACAGAGTTTGACAGAGTTTATTCTGGGACAATACAGGCATTGGTACGGGGTTCCTGGTTATTGATTCCTTCACAGTCTCTTTGTGGCAATTCTGCGAAGCTCAGAAGAACGGCTTCCGATCCCAAATCCGGCAAAACAATGGGCCCGGGGGCTTTGTGGGATGTTGGTTGCTGGCACCCCTTTCTGCCGGACCAGCCTTGCGTTCTTCAGCAAAGTCAGCGGGTCAAAGGAGGACACGACGTGCGTCCGTCCCAAGCTCTTTGAAAAGCCGCAAGAGATCTCAAGGGGGAACCCATGATACTGTGGATGAACGAAATCCTGCACCACCTAAGAAACCCTGGAATGATGAGTCCTTTGTAAATGCCAACAAACGAGAGTTTCCCACGGTTTCAGAGTGGTGCATGATTTCGTCCATCCACAGTACTTTTGCACTTAAGCAATCCCTAAGTGGGTCGCTGCTCTCAGGAAATGGCGGAGAGAGGCATCAAGCCCAACGTCGTATCTCACTCGGCGGTGCTCACTGCTTGCGACAAGGCATCGGACACACAACATGGGACCCCAAAGTGCCACGGGTCGGGTGCATTTTCTTCAGCCTCCCCTTCGTGGCCGTTCGATTGCTGTTGGGAGGGAATCCTCTACACATGATGGTACGTTAGGTTCCATGTGTGATCTGCAGGCGAGTGCTGGGTGCCAAGCAGCGCATCATTCTTCTCTTTTCCCAGAACGGGGTGGATGCAGTTGGCTAATGTTTCCAGCACCCCTGTTTAGGCCCACTTGACTTACCTACGTTCCAAGTGAGGTCTGATTGTAACCACCCCCCAGGGCAGGCTTAAATGGGGATGGCCCCAGCCCCAACCCAAACCATTTGCCAGTGTGCTGTGGGCGTGTTTGCCACGCCGGGGGGGGGGGGGGTTGTTGCAGGGGAGTATCAACATGTTCGAGGTTGCATTGAATTGTATGGTTGGACTGGTGAGTGGCGGAATCCAAGCTATTGCCATGAATCAGTCCCAAAAAGGTTGTCGCATTTCTGAGAGGAAACTCGGTCACTGCAGCGTTGCTTCACGTGGTGCCGCAAGGCTCGCCAGTGGCAGTGGACGCTTCACCACTGGAAGGAAATGCGGGCAGCAGGCGTCACCGTGGGTTGACAGTCTTTTGGTCAAAGAGCCTCGTTTTCAACAGGGATATCAAAGGATACATATTGGAGAATGATGTGTCTCGTGGGGCACCCTCTTAACGTTATGGCTGTCCGCTGACGTTGGCATCCGGCAAGCTGCAGCGGAGCGCACATCGCAACGCCGAGCAAGAAAGATCACGTTGTTCGTGACAGAACTCCAGCGATACTTGAGTGCCCTCAGTTCCAGATGGTGGATTTGACCAAGGCAAAATACTCACTATACCCCATGTAGTATAGCTTAGCACTGCTAACTAGTTAGATAGTTTACAGACAAAGCATGGTCAGGGAACGGAGCCGTTCCAGGTCCACGTAATGATTCCCCCTGCTTTCAAACGCATTTAGGACTTATTTAAATTACCTCGCATATACTCTCTGCCAGGTTGCCCCTAGGAAGATGAACTTCTAGGACCCCATGTTTGGTCCTGGTACGCCAAAGAAAATAAGAATATATAAACATGGACCAGACGCAAACATATGGATAGGTTCTAAAATGGGTGGTGCCCAAAATGGGATCCCAAAACGGTTTAAAGGTTTTGACAACCACTGCCATTTGGCTGAGGTCGTTCCATGTAACCTGAGCCACCGCAGGGGTGGCGCCCAACCGGGTGAGCTACACGGCAGCCATTGGCTCCACCGCCTGGGATGCCATGCTGGAGATGCTGGAGGCCAGCGGTATTCGCCGAGTTTGACGTGTTGAAAAGCCCAAAACTTGTGGCCAGTCGGGTGGTTTTGGGTGTCCTAAGGATTCGGTTTCCTGTGTGCCTTGTGTAGCTTTTGTAGCTTTTGTAGTTTTGTAGCTTTTGTGTTTGTCAAAAATGGAACGAGCATCTCCAAGCACTGATTCCTTCCTGCGCTTTGGATGCGAGACCCAACGAATGGCAAGCTCAACGGGGACAAAAAGCAAGCTTTTCATGATGTAGGTCCTTTACTGGCAGGTCCCCTAATTTCAGGCTGTTTTTTAATGACGCTTGCAGGTTGGTTGTCAAAATCGGACTATGATTATTCAGGTGTGCCAGCACTGTTGCAAAAAGACGTCCAAGAAGATTCATTCCAGACCCCTCTCCCCTTCCCCGTTGAACGCTCAGTCCAGCATCCCCTCGCACTCTTTGGGCGAAGGAGATGTGGTGCAAAGAAGTCACGCCCGCCTCTGGGCAGCCTATTGGAAATGGACGACCCCAGGATTGTTCTCAGAATCCTTTCAAATCAAAGAACGTTTCCTGGGTTGGAGCCTTTGTTTTTTTCCCTAAGCCTGAGGTTGCCGTTTTCTTGGGGGAACGCGAATCACAGAGGTTCTTTCTGGATCTTGCATCGCTTATGGGGGCGGTGAAGGAGTTGTTTCACCAACTCAAAGCATGATTTCCAGACGGTGGGTATATGACATGAGCCTTGGCCGAAAGGCCCTGCTTAAGGGCTGAATTAATCTCAAACAATCCCAAACATTGAGCTAGGCAGTGTCCGTCACATGCCCCCCATTTTCTTTCCCAGAACCCCTTAGATTCAGACATTTGGACGTATGAAACCCACTTACCCCGGCTTAGATCTTGAGATAACCGGATCCCTGCCTTAAGTTTGGAGGGATGGCCAATTGGGGTATTGAGAATGATTTGGACAGCCTGCTATTTCTTTATTCTCGAGGATCCTTCGGGTTGCAGGTTTATTTGGTGAAGAGATGTGAACCTCATGGCGAGCTCGGGAGTTTCAAGGGGCTCGGCCATGTTATTGCTCCTTAGTGAAGGATTTCTTCCTTTTAAACTGGCGAGCTGGGGTGCTTTCAAATCAGACCCCTTGGAAGCCAGCCACAGATTCTCAGATGTTCATTGGGAGCTGATCTGGAAAACGGTCTTGGATGCATTGCTTTGGCGGATTCCAAGGCACCCGAATCACAGCTGATCTGGGCGGCCCGATTCCTCGCAATCGCGGGGTTTTCGGAGGTGTTATTTTTTCTTTCCCTTGAGCTTGGCACCCCGGCTTGCTTCCATTTGTTTAAGAATATGTTTTTTTCCCCTGTTGGTTTTAAAAGGAATCGATCACTACTGGATTCTTTTTCTTTCCAGGGCTTAGGCAAATGGAAGCTTAGGACCTCCAGAACTACACCGCAGCCCTGGGCTGCCTGGAAAAGGCCAAGCAATGGGAGCAGGCGTTGCTTCTGCTCACCGACATGCGCCGCAAACGGCTGACGCCGGATTTGCGCCCTGGCGGGTCGCCCCTTTTTTGAGTGGGGTCCCTTTAGAATTTACTGGTCTTTCTTGGGGGTGGTTTGAAGGCAAACCAACGCAGCCCACTAGAAAAAGAGGTGCTTGTTTGTCGCTTTTGGGTTGTTGCCTTTTTTTATATTTTTTTGATTTGGGTTGGCTTTCCTTCAAGGTCTCAATCTGTCGAAGTGCATGTTATGTTTCCCTCGTGGAGGTTTGGATTGGGCTCAGGGGCAAAAAACAACTAAAAACATCCGGCAGGAGGTGCTTCAAACTTTGGTAAAGTGACGTCACGCCAACGCTGCATGATTGAAGCCACGCGGTCCATATCCCCAAAGCAACCTTTCGGGCCTTTCCTCAAGGAGATGGTTTGGCTGGTATTTATTAAAAATGGGCCCGTCATGAGGTCCCGGGCTTAGGCCACATGGCCCCCGCTTTCCTCTTTTTGCTTTCTCCGAGCGTCGGGGTCGTGGATCCGCAGCCCGGTGGCCTGATAGGCCCGGCCTCAGGCGGTCGAGTGGAGGGGCAGAAAATTTTTGAGGGCGCCCCTTGAGAATGTGCCGCGCCCCTTTGGGCTGGGAACTGCGCAGGTTTTGGGAACCTGTTGTTTGCCAGGGGAAAACCGAAGCAGAAACTCCGCGCTTTTTTTTGGAAACCACGGCCCAAAAGACAAAAATATTGGGCCGGGAGAAATCCTTGAATATCCTTCGAGTCTGTCAACATGAGGCGGTTCAAGCTGGGGGAATGCCGACCCGAGGCAGGTGTCCTTGTGAAATTTCGTGGGTTTTGGTGGGGATCCATAATTTTGAGAAACAGACCTCGCACATTGGTCATCAAAACGGCGCAGAGCACTAAACGTTGATTTCGCCGCTTTTTTCCAGTAAATGCACACTGACTGGTCGATCAATTAAGGGGTCGGATTGTCCAAGAAAATATGGTCGCTTTCGCAGAGACATATTTCCCCAGTGGAGTCTATTCAGAGCTTCCCTCAGATTCCATGGGCAGTCCCGATCTGAAGGGTGCTCGCTTTACGGTCCCCGAGTTCCTTTTGGGCCCCACATCTTCAGCCTGTGAGGAAACAGCTTCTTCGACGTGGCGGAAACAGGGTCTGTTTTGCGAATCCTCGCAACCAAGGATTTGCCGCAGCATTGCGGGGGAGCCCATTGCAACCACTGAGGGAATTTCAGGGCAGTTTCAGCCGCCAGCCAGGCTTCGGCAACAAATCAGTTGTTGGGGGACTTACATGGCAAAGATGTGTGACGAAATCCCAGTTGTTCAGTGGTTCTTTCTTTTTGGTGGGTTCTCCACTAAGAATGATCAAGAGAAAAAAGGGCTCTCTTGTTCTACCCAATCATCGTCTACACCAGCACCCCCCAGCTACTTTTTTCCATGTCCCAAGTAAAAGCAGTTGTTGGGGGGTGCTGGCAGGAGTTCGGTTCATTTAAGTTCTGGGCGCTGTAAGTTGAAGCAGGGCCTGAGCTACAAGCCAGGCGCGGGCAGACAGCTGCGCGCCAACCCCTTGAAGAAGACATATTGTTGTTTTCCCATGAAGAACACATGTTGTTGTTTTTTCCCGAGATAGCTGCAAGCTAAAGGGGTTCTAACTTCTATCAATGAGGGGAAAGTGATTTGCGAGATTGACGGCAGGGTGCTAGGGGGCATGGAGGTTGGGGTGCTGGTTGATGTGGGCGCAGCCTTGTGAGATTGATGGCAGGGTGCTAGGGGGAATGCGCTTTGAGGGTGCTGGTGCAGGTGCTGTTTCTGAGGTGCTGGTGCAGGTGCTGTTTGTGAGGTGCTGGTGATGGTGTGCTGTTTGAGGTGCTGGTGACATGTTTGCGAGATGAAGACAGGGGGCTAAGGGGCATGCAGTTTGGGGTGCTGTTTGGTTGTCTCAAGGTGCCGCGGTGGTGTTTGGCGATGCAGTCAGGGTGCTGGTCAGGGTGCCGCTGAAATGTTCCATGCTATTTGGGGCCTATGCCGGTGTAGTTTGTTTGCCAGCTGGTGAGATTCTCATGGCTTGCCTTGAGCATCACACCCGCACAGTTGCACTGGTTGTGAGTATTAGGTACATGCGCAGCTGTGTCATTTGACTGCTTACTGAACTTGTGTTTTCCCACCCGCCCACCCTACTAAGTGGGGATGGTGGGGCTGTTGTCCCAAGGCCTGTGGGCCTTGTGAGTTTGGCTTTTGCAGCTGTTGTCTCCAATCTTATGGCAGTTGTTAATAATGTTTCAGCCCAAGGACCACCCAACAATTGTCAATCGATCACTGATCGTGCTGCCGTGCTTGGCGCTAGCGTCTGCCATTCTCTGTCGACATTGCCGTGTTGCTCCCACCGCGCTGGGCCCAAAAATTTAATTGTTTGTAACACGTGGCACATGCTTCAGCCAAAACTGATTGAACACCGGATATGGCTGAGTCATCCAGGCGAGGTTTATTAGCACTTGTGCTATCGTGTGCTATGTTGGCAGCTTTTGGCCATCACTGCTGGGTGTGTCTTGAAATACGGAAGGCCCCAACATTCCCTTTGGGCTTTCTTATCAATCTTTAAACTAATTACCCCAACAAAGGTGTCCTTGGAGAAATGCACCCCAATTTGATGGGTGGATTGCCTCATTCTGCGTCCACTTCCACCCGCCCTCAACGGAAAACACGAACTTACGAGTAAATGAGGACGCAGAACAAGGCCAAGCCGGGTGGTGGAACCGGGGTTGGTGCCAGCTTCTGTAGTACCAGAGGGCCATTTCCCCGCTTTGAGGTTTGTCCAGGTTGGGTGAACTCCCCTTCCACTTTGGTGGGTTCCATATTTTTGGACCCCCCCCCCTCTCCAAGGCCACTGTGGCGGGTTCCGCGCGTTTGGAAAGCTTCCCCCGCCTTGTGCCTTCAAATGGCGGCAAGCTCATTTTGCCAAACGAAAAAATAGGGTGTCCAAACGTCGCCGCGGGGTCTGGTACCCTTGCTCTTCGGTGCCCAGCTCCAAGTCTTTTGACGACCAGGCCACTTTCGGAGAGTTTGTTTACCTCTCTCTCTCTCTCTCTCTCTGATGATTGCTGCGATGCCAAGGACATCCCCACTAGAAAGCGATGAACTCAAAGAGTTAGGCAACTCTACACATCTCAGCCTATTTTACTTGAACACGCCTAAGGTGAAGCGCGCGCGTTTCGCTGGGCGCCTTGGCCGGCGCAGCGGCCGGCGCGGGCTGACGGATTTGCGGGCCCGCCGCCTGGCAGCGTCGCTGGAAAGAAAATCCGGGGTCGAGGGCCCCATGTCTCACTCCCTGAGTTCATGGACGGTTTTTTTGTTTTTATTTTTTCTCTTTTTTCGGGAAGACCATTTTAGCGGTTAAAAAAGGTTCCTGTACCTGTTCTGGCCAATCCACGAACTGAGATGTCCTGACAGTCTTGAAATTTATTGTTCATGGTTGGGTTCAACGTGATACCCTCTCGTCCACTAACATGGAGCCTGACTCAGGGGTCCTGGAAGACACCAGTTGCCTTCTTTTGGTGGTTCCCATGTTAGTGGACAAGAGGGTATCACCTTTTGAAGCAGCTATGTAGTTGGCACACCAGCTGCTGGCTTGGTTTGGGTGTGGGCAGAGGGTCAAACGAAAGAAATCCAACTTTTGGCCTGGGTTCGGACCCCACTGAAAATAGAATCACCCAAACATGTCAATGGTTTGAATTCTTTGTGAAGCTTTCAAGTGACTTGGCAGCGCCGAAATGAGGGTAGGGGTATGGGTCCGGGTGCGTACCCCGGCCATGGTGACGCCGGGTGTTTGGGGGGAGCTGTTCTGAGGCTCGGAAGGATTGGGGCTACCTGAGCGTGCCTGAAACTTTCTTTGGGGCAGAAGTTGAGAATGCTCAAATCTACAGCAAGCTGAATGCCGGCCTTAACTCCAGAGAGCGTTTTGCGGCGGGCCGAATGGCTCAAGGACATAATTATGAGGACAATACTGAGCCGGGAACACGCAAACAGAAGCAATGGCCATGCGCAGTGCATGCAATGGTCCAAAACATGACATCCTGACTTTCGGGGTGCCTATTTTGAAAGCTGCATGTCTGGAAATCCAAAGACAAATTTGTCATCACCTCGCGTGGAAAGCGCGGGTGGACCTTAGCAGCTGACCAGACAGACAGCAGCGCAGGGTTTGCATAGTGATGACAGGGGCGCCAGGAATCAGCATGGAGCTACCCCAGCAGGAGAAGGCGGCATGCTCGCACGCCGGCGTGGTTCACGGCCCAAAGTATGGCATGTTGGTTTCACGCATACAGGAAATGGGAACATTCCGGGATCCAGTGGCCTTTTGCCATTCACGGAGATCTCTGGCCAAATCCTGGGGCGCGTTTGAGACTCTGTATCTCTCCGAGGTTGGCACCTTTGGGCCGTTTACCGTCAGCTTTGGCCTCTCTTCGCTGGCCGTCAGCTTTGGCTTGGGAAGCAAGCAGCACATATCGCCAAGCACACCGCCAGAGCAGCGCAGGGCACGGGGCAAGCTGGCAAGGCACAAGGCAGGCTGCGCAGGGGTGCCAAGATCGTGGCGCCCCGTCAAATTAACCTCAACCACATCGACCGCCCATCGAAGCTAAGAAACACCTTTGAGCCATGGGAAAGGACGAGGAGGTTCTGCCGGCGGATATCAAGAAAGAAGAGGTGAAGAAGGCCACAAGCTGGGGGCGACGGTTTTTGTTTTTCAAATGTTGTCGAAGCCACTTCTTGTTCAAAACCTCGAATGAGCAGTTCCAAAAAAAAACGAAACATCCCAAGCAAGAGTTGGGTCATAGCAAGGTTTGCAGAGTCGCTCAAATGTTAGATGGCTGTGGCTCAAAATTAAACAGGAGGAGCAAACCGCGGGTTTTGGTCCATGTTTCCACCAGGGCAACCCATTTTGGAATTCCAGTTTTTTGAGCCACAGCCAGATGGTTGGTTTCCCTTCGGCGTTTGGATGTTGCCAACTTCCTGAGGTGAACTTTATCAGGCGCCAGCCCAAGAAGGGCGATGAGGCGGGGCACGCGGGAATGCCTCTGACTGAACAAAAATGGAAGCTGACTGGGGGCTTATTCCTGGAGGGTCGCCTGGCCTCTGACCGACAAACAAATGGAAGCTGACTGCCACTGGGGGCATATTATTTACCCAGAGGGTCCCTTGGTACCCAGACAATCCAAAAGGTGGCTCCTCCAAAAGGTCATTTTATCTCCACGTGTTTTTCTTCGACCGAATCTGCTGGGCAGTGCGAATCTGCGTGCAAGTTTCCCGCTCGGATGGAGTCCAGGTAGAGATCCACTACCATGTCTCGGCGAGCGGCGTGCTGTTGGACACATCTCTGAATGGCGACCCGATTCGCTTCAACCTCGGCACCGGCATGGTGATGGAAGCCTGGGACCGGGTGGTGGCAACCATGAGGAAGGCCCGATCACTTCCGCAGCTCGAAAGAAGGATTCTGCTGTTCCTGAATGTTCCTCTGGGGCCCGCAACTTCACACACCTTCCAAGCATCTTGCGACCTGGCTTCACTCTCAACTGTCCACTGCCCCCCGTCGTTGGGGGCCATGGTCGTGGATCATTTGATATAGCGCCACTTTCTGTGATCAGTGAAAATCGCAGAATGAGCGTGCTTCAAAGTGCCAAAGAGTAGACATGGGAACGACCCGACTTGTAGATGTATATCACAAAGGGTGACTAACCCCCCTCAAAGTGACAAATCTATGGGAATAGCCCATGCTGGATTGGTTCGCAGTGGTTCCAGGGCGAGATTTCCAAGTTCACGGTGCCCGAGATGTACCGCACCGGGGGTCCGCAGCAGTTCCTCGCCAAGCTGCCGGACGACGGGGAGGAGGTGGTCTACGAAATTGAGCTGGTGCCCTGGCCAGACTCATGGCGTGCCAGGCTTCTGGCGCATGGCCTCCTCCCCAAGAAACTGTGGACAAATATGATCATGAAGGCGCCCCGGTTTTGGGAGCCAAGAACTGGAACAATTGACCTCCCGCAATTCGCCCAGATGTTTGGATTCTGAGTCCTGCAGTGTTTCCAGGAAACCACCCGAGATGCATCTGTTTCGCCACCAAGTCCAGCTACACCCGTTCTGACTTGTTTGGGCTGATAGACAAGGTGCGGTTTGGTCTCATTTGAGGTGCAAGTCGTCGGCATCGTGGACTTGTTCGGAGCCTCGGCCGTAGCCGAGATTCCGGAGAATGCGCATGCGCGCATCTCGAATCGAGTTTCCACTGTACAAGAAATGCCGGCAGTTGAATTGCCTTTGCCCGGGGACACGCTCCCTTTTCAGTAAAAAAGGAAACGCGCAGACAGTCAGCAATGCGAAGCGTAATTCTTACATCGCCAGCATCTCATGCTGTCTAGTGAGGAGATGGCAGTGTCATTGAGAGGATCCACGACGATGGGGAGGAATATGGTTTCTCCCCCAAGGAGTCCTGCGCACGCGTTGCAATGGCGAGACGACATGAGTCTGACGCGCCTCTGATGTCAAAGGGCCCTCGAAGAGACCTTAAGCCTTAAGCAGCTCCAGCGGTCGCGGTTCCGAAAGGTGACCCCGGAAAATGGTTGGTGTTATTCTTGGACACGAGTGGCGCCTGTGGGGCAAGTCGCAGGACGGGGACGAGCTGCTTATCGACTACGAGCTGAGTTTGAAGAGCAGCGGACAAGTACTGGACAAGCGCGAGGGAATGGACTTCAGGACGGATCGGTCGGTGCAAAAACGGGGGACTGTCAGGCGCCGGGCTTGAACGCTGGCTTCTACGTGTTGGGTTAATTTCTGTTCCTGTTGTTGCCAGCTCAGACACCGACCTGTTGGTGCAAGCCGTACGTCACGTCAAACAGGGAATTGGTGGTGCTCAGTAGGGAATGACCGGGCGTGTTGGGAATGAACCTATAGGGATTCCCTTAGAGGAAACCACAGGGGATGGTTTACAGGGGTCGTTCCAATTCTCATTCCCTGCCTATCGCGCAAGCGAGATGATGTGCCTCTCTTGGCCAGTGAGGATGCTGAAGCACCTTGACAACGGGGTGCTGTGCAGCAAGGCGCCAGGGTTGGGCAAAATTGGGCTTCAGCAACCAGACCCTTGTAGAGGGAACCCTGAAGGGGTTGTTGAAAGTATAGGTGTCTAAACACATTTGAACAAGGGCTTGGGTTCCCCAAATTTGTTGTTTAAAGCTTCCTTTTCTTGAACAAGGGCTTGGGTTCCCCCCCAAATTTGCAGGCAATCCAGAAGTCCCTGGTGAATTACAAGCTAAACAGCTGCGGCACGCTGGTTGTTCGAGCTGACTATGCGTGCGGAGACGCCGGTGATGAGAAGCTGGGCATCCCTCCCAAGGCGGATGTGGCCATCAAACTGAAGCTGTTGCAGATCTACGAGTTTGAGGACCCGGCTGTTCCAAACATCTCAGGCCTCCGGATTGTCATCCGCCAAAGCCCTTGTTGTTTGGTTCCGAGGGTTTATTTGCAAGCCGAACTAACCCACGAAAGGTTCAGCCTTTGTGGTCAGTAGGCCAATATGAATGAACCCTCAAACTTCCCATGCACCAAAAAGGAAAGACGGAGGTTTGGTTTCCCCCAATGTTTGTTTGCAACTACATTGGGTGTGTTTCAAAGTGGAACCCCCGAATTGGGGAATCAACGTGGAAGCCTCAGGATGCTGGGAAGAAGGCATTCTGGGAGCCGGACCTGGTGCAAAAGAAGGCCATCAAGCCGGAGAGGCGGGGGTACACGCACACGCACACACACACACACACATGCAAAATGTGAATGCGTTGCGTGTTTGTACGCACTTAAAAACGGAATGTATATATTTGTGTATGTAGACATACATTACGGCTGCTTTGATTCATCTTGCGGCCTGAGTTTGGGTTGATGTTCTAAGTGGTATGTGCTAACTATCATTGGGGGACCCAGACAACTTGTGTTTTGCTTCCTTTGTTTCTTGTGGGGCCCCTTAAATCAGAAAAGTGCACCCCTTCAACAAAAAACACATGTGTCTTCAAATAGGGGACCCCAGCAAAAACAGACAGCCCCAAACACCCAAACCAGGAACCCTGACAGGTGTCGCTTGTGTCCGGGCTTTGACGGCACCTGGTGCAAGGTGAAAATCCTCGGCGCGAAGCTGGGGGAGGATGGACGAAATGAAGCAAGTACTGAGTAATCCTGTCCCCGAAACAGGGTCCCTATGTGTTCCTTTTTTACTTTCTTTCAGTCCCTGTTAAGCAAGAGAGATCTCGTTTACAGGGACAGTTAGGCACCCCTGACGGGGACCCCTGATAAATCAGACCTTCTTCTCCCAGACCCCTACCCTCAGATACTCACAACAGATTTCGTTGCCCGATTTCCTGTTGAGACGAACCTGGACAGCAGGCGACATGAAGCCTGGATCACCATACATGACTCCTAAGGAGAGCGTTTTGCCTCCGGATTTTTGACCATTTTGGAGGTGCTTTCAAGGAACGCTTTGGTCTCCGATGGGTTGGGGATCCAAGGTTAGATGCTGCCAATCAATCATGAATGATGCTGGTAATGCCCACGCGCCACCCCGCAAGGACCCTGCAGGTTGGCAACCTGCAACATTTCAAGCCTTGATGCTGCCAAGCAATGATGCGAAGTAGTGTTGACCCCTGATTAATTACCCCCCAAGTATCATCAGGAGTTTCTTTTTATTAGTTCCCTGAATAACATGTCACTAATAAAAGCTTAATCACTGTAACGCGTAATAACAGAACATGTCACAGCTTAAAATACTTTAAAGTGGCCACTAGAGTTTTCCAGGTACCCTGACTAACATGTCTGGGGTCTAAGACTCCTAAGATGAGCCAAAAGTCTCACCGCGAGGAGGAGCTGCTGGAAGAGCAGATCATGGAGACCACCGTGGGGCAAGGGGAGCTTTGCGATGCTCTGGAAGCGGCCTGCGCGGCCATGCGGAAAGGACCACGAGACGGGAAATTCACGGGGGAGCGTTGGGGGGGAGGCCCCAGAGGCGGGAGCTACCTGGTTAGCCAAGTTGCGATGGCTTTTTTCGGTCGCTGTTGCTGGTTTTTGAGGTAAGGTGGATGGAAAAAATCAGCAACTGGCGATCCAGGTAGTTTTCCTTTTTGGTGGCTCTAAGTTTAAGCATCACCTGCATCAAAAAAATGGGCACAGCGGCAGAGCCATCCCGTCGTGGCCCCTTCTCATAAGCTCGTTGATTCATGAAAGTTTGGCCTACGGCCCAATTTCTATGTCCACAGGTAAACGGCGCACGAAAAGCGACTCTTGTAGCTCAGGGCCAATCGTTGAGACTTGGAGAATGAAAGTGGGTTTGACTTTGGTTGATTGGGCTGCAACCCACTTTCCAACAGTCGAGTCAAATTTGAGTTCAGACTGCATGGCCTTGCAAACCTCATCCGAGCTCGAAATTGTCAAACGTGTTGATTCCCCCGAATGGGTGTGTCTTTTTTGGGAACCACCATTTTGGGGGTCTGCTGAAAAAAATACCCAAATGGAAACCAGAAGAGGACGGGCATGATTGTTTGTTGGGGACCTCAAAATAGAGCACCCGGCATGGTGTGCGACCTCGCTGAGGGGTTGGGAATGACTCTTCCTGCGATGTTGCTGACTGAATCCATAATTTCTTCATTTCAGGGTGGGTGATTCATGCCTCGCTCCCGTGCCCCGGGAAAGACAAGCAGAGTTTGGCAAGGGACTGATTTGATTGCCTTGCAAGTCGCCGGCTAGTGATTTCCGTCATTAGTTGGAACGCCAGAAGCCTTGGGGAGGGCTCGTTTAAACACGTCAGCCATCTTTGGTTTAATTTGCAAACTCCAGTTCTCCGCACCTTTCGGGCTATGGAAGGGTTGTGGGGCAGAGTCCAGGGTTATTGCTCAACCATGATACTGAGGAGGAACAACGTATCTTTGGCGCATTTTGTCAAGGGATGTTAGGACTTTAACTTTCTGCCAACTAGTGGGTTTTCCCTATGAAACCACGAAAAGTGATTCACTTTTAGCACGGCTTCGCAGAAAGCAACCAAGGTATGGAAGCCACGCTTCGACCCCCGAGTTTTGTCAAGGGGACGTGGCGCGCGGAGGAGAAATCTCCCTAGTTACCGTCAAGGATCCTACCCTGCACGCGCCTGGCAAGCCCAACTTGCAGGCGCTGCGCCCGGGTTTGGCCCAGGTTTGCTCCCTAGATCTCACCTGCACAGCGTGGCTTTTGATCACACACCCCTTTGGGAAAACACACTGGGGGAAGACCAAAATAGACCAAAACTGGAGGTTTGGGAGGGTGGTCGCAGTGTTGTAGAATGTTCTTTCGCATTACCTTTGGGAACATTGCCTGTCGTGCTTTCCTAGATGTTGGAGTTTGACCAATGCCCCCGCCTCCCCCGAAGACTGGGCAGGGGTGTTGGCGCGCGCATGGCTTTAACCCACAGTGAAGCGCCAAGTTGCAGCATCCTAGGGGTTGGGCATGGGATGGCACATTCGTAGAGCCTTCCAGTCACAAAGGCTGTAGCTCCCTCGCTGTCCAGCAAAAAACCTTTTGATGCTAAGATGGCAGAAAGGGCGCGTGAATCACCGCCAATTACAACCTGGCAAAATCAAATGCTTGATGCTACATCCGTACCACTAGACCCATTCTACGGACAGGCCCTTTAGCTGAGCGCGAGCCCGCTAGGTTCCTCCGGATGCCGGCCACGTGGTGTACAAGCTGGAGATGCTGGACTTTGGCACCTCTGCACACTGCAAGTCTTTCTGAGGGAAGGCGGCGGGGAGGCTAGGTCCAGCTAGGTGCGCTTTTACCGATTCTTTTTTGCAGGAGGGTTCCCCTATACTAAAATAGGCTACAGAAAAGAGTTGGTACCCTTATTCTAACCTCTCTACTGGACCTAGGAGGGTTTGCTACCTTTGTCTGTCTAACCTGGTCAAAAAAAAGGCAAGCCCTGGCGGCATGATCCAGACCCTGTGACCAGCACAAGGTCTCAGCCCGTATGGATGTCGGAGCAAAGCAGCAGTTTGCCTGGTTTGGCTTCCTTGCGGAAGCTCACGCCTGGATTCAGTCTACAAGCTGTTTGCCAGTTTTATAAGTCATGATCTGCAGCAGTGCCTCTTTTTGCCTTGGGAGGAGCTGCATGGTCACTGGAGCTTTGGGGTTTTGGAAGGCAAGCCGTAGACTTCAGTAGAGAGCTTCGGATGGGCTCAGGTAGCCCTCAGCCAGAAGAGGGTCCGAGCGAGAATCTGTTGCTGCTAAATTTCGCCAAGAAGGTCAAAGAGAAAGGCGGGGGCATTCGCTCGAGCCTTAGCACCGACACCCCAGCTTTAGCAACACCCTTTTTTGCATCATCTTGTTTTGGCATGACTCACTCAAGATGAGTTGGGGCAAGCCTGGATCAAACTCTCTGGTAGGATCATGCAGCCAGTTTCTGATGGTGTTCCTGTCTTTCAAATATGGTTGCGCCCTCCTCGTGCCTGCATGTCAATGACCGGGTTTCTCACGCAGCTGCTGCTTGTTTGCTGTCGATTTGGACATCGATCCCTGGCCAAGCGTTGCCTGCGGCGCAGGATCTGAGCACTTCAAGAACGGCCGGTATCGGTTGGCGCACGAAGCTTGGGTGCAGATGGGTTGTAGGCTTGGGGGCAGGATGTCAACATAATACTAGAGCAGCACGGTGGCGGGAGAAAGATAGAGAGACAGAGAGCTGTTAGTCTTGGGCGACCAGATCAATCCGGGTGCTGACCCGCACACTTGGTCAGAAGTGGCGGGCCGGGCGTCCTTCAAGGAAGTCAGGCACCATTTTAGCAGTCAAAATGTATGCACCTTGTGGACCAACTTGTGGATGGTTTGTGATTGAGGACCGGAACAACAAGAACCTGTGAGCGTGGAACTGCCTTTCAAGCAGCCTGCTATATATTTTTTTGGTGGCCTGCCTTGTTGGCAAGAGAGCGCGCGCGCTTAAGGACGATGTTTTTTCTTCGATTTGCTTCAGGTGATTTGTTGTTTGTTCCAGGTTGGAATTGTGATATAAATAGTCGTGGCTGGGACCCCCCAACCCCCAATAGAATGGCCCGCTAGGTCTCCCAGTGGTGCCCTTTTACCATTTTTTGGGGGAGGGTTCCCCTACTAAAATAGACTCTATAGACTACAGAAAAAAGGGTACCCTGATTCTAACTTCTCTACTGGAGGGCCTAGCCCATAGTTGCCAGGGGCTCCCGGTTGGAATGTTGCTCTACAGTTTTGCTTCGGCCGAGGAGCGGTACTCCAGGGTGATCCAGCTCTTGCCGGTGTACCGCAAGCCGCCCGGGAGCACCAGCAATCAGGAGGCTCCAAACGGGCGGGGGGGCACGCGTGGTCTGGGCCTAATGTTGACCCAGGATTGTCCCCCTGGATTAACAGCAAAGAGTCACATTTCGCAAGGAAGTCCTTCACATGTGGGAAGATCCAGGTTGATTGCATGGTTTAATTCTTGGTTTTAGTTTGAAGCTTAGTCGTCAGGCTGACAAGGCTGATCCTTTCCAACTCCCCGCTTCTTTGTTCCCTCTGATTGAGCCATTGGTAGCCGTTCGTGGAATGGGCGATGATTGTTGTAAAAGTAAGCTTTTCAAGTTTGCCTTTGCTTGGCCAAATCAGGCAGTACCTGCGCACAGTGGCGCAGGTCTTCACTGAGTGGGTGGAGAAGAAGACCGCGGAAGAACTGAGGAGAAGTAGTCGACTGAACTTGGCGGCCTGCGCTTCTGGGCTGACATGCGTGTTTGCGTTCTTTTTGCGGCTCGGTGCCATTTTGGGGGGTTGTTTTTAGCCTTGGGGCGCAGCCGAACCTATCGACCCGAAGTTTCGGAGGCTTTGAAGCTGGGCCTGCACTACGCAGCAGCCAGATACTGCGACGAGGTGCTCAAAGAGGTGAAGCCTGCGGTTGATGTGCAGCTGGGTGGGGGTTGGATGTGGGTGGGTAGCCCTTTTACCTTTTTTTTTGGGGAAGGCTTCCCCTACTGAAATAGACTACAGAAAAAATGGTACCCATATTCTATCCTTCGCACCGGAGGACCTAGTGTATGTGAATTGGTATTGGGTCAGGGACCAATCTTGTTCCCGGATGAATCAACCAAGCGAACAGGGTGTGTGTGCACGTGCTTCCCTAAATTGAGATCCGGACTGCCCTAAAATGGAACACACACACACCATATAATTATACAACCAGGGGGGGGGGGTGCCGATCCGGATTCTCACCATTTCCGAGACATTGCAAGTAAAACAACCACAAACCATGGTAAGAATCACAGGGTTGTCCTTGTTCACTGCTTGTAATAAGCAAAGGCACCTCCGGAAGGGCGCGCTTGGACCCCTGTAGACTTTTGCATCTAAATGGATGTTTAATTCTTGCGGCTGACAAGAGAGGCTAGCCAGAGTTTCGCGATTTGATTGCAGGGCTGATAAGGGGGAATCACACAACAGGATGGTTGAAACCCTTCGTCTGGCTTTCACACTCAGAACAGGCAGGCGCAGGAACTTTTGTTCTAAAGCGGGCGCCAAGAGTTCACTTTGCGAGGGGTTCCTCGAAGTACTTTTTTCACCATGACCAACAGGAAACCAGCATTTATCCCTTGTCCCTTTCTGTTTCGTGGTTTCCCCGCAGAAGATGGTCGGGCCCCATAGGGCAAGTGGCTCAAGCCTTTTTATTTGAGGGGGGGTTAACTGAATCTTAGGTGGGCAGTATCATGGCTGTTAGGATGCAGCCAACACCCAGCCAATTGGGGCTCCAACTCGAGCGCTGGCGATGGTCCGTTTGCCTTGTGCAGGAGCCCAAGAACATCAAGGCGCTGTACAGACGCGCCCAGGGCCACATGGGCTCCTATGACTTCCAGGATGCGGCAAAGGACTGCAAGAAGATCATGGAGCTGGAGCCAGAGAACAAGGCAGGGATCCCCCTTCCGCCAAAAAAAGAAATACATAAAAACACATATGGCCATACGGCGAGCAAGAACTGGTGGGGGGAGTCCATCCGCCGAAAACAAAAAGGGCGAGCACCCAAAACTGGGAGGAGGAAATTGCATGCCGCAGGTTGACACGGAACCCCAAACATACCCATTTGGAGAGGAATCGCCTCTTGGGGAACGTACGATTCAGTTTTCAGGAAGTTGTTAGTTGCGAGCTCAACTGGTGCTGTAGGCCCTTTACTCAGGGATCCCTTTCGAGCTTTGGACACTGCAGGGGAATGGATATGTTCTAAGCCGGGCCAAAATAGTTGAATCGCGTTGGTTTCCGTTTAGTTGCGCAATGCACAACGCAGAGGGTTCCCAGACTCAGACATGCGCAAATCCAAGCCCGTGTTGCTTTCTTGGTTTTTCACTGGGAACATACTTCATAAGCTATGTTTTGGGGGTTGCCTTTTGATCGACAGGAGTTATCGCCCTAATGTTGACCCCGAATGAATAAACATGGGGGTGTCCCCGGTTTTAGTGGGGAATCACTTTTGGAGGGACCCCCACCCCGATAATAAACTGGGGTTCTGCTTACCCCTACCCGTCCAAATCCATGAGGGCTTTGGCAGGACGCGCGCCTGCTCTTGGTCAAGGTGAAGCAAGCAGAGAAGGCCCGGGGCTGGCAAACGTCGTAAGGGCCAAAGCCAAAATGGGGTGACCCAAATGGGGGCATGGATTTTTGTCTGAGGGAACCGAAATTGTGCGGATTCTAAATGGTAGGACATCTGAATTCGGTGCGGATTCATGTGCACCTACTACTTTTGAGGTGGTTCCATCTTAAAATGCTTAGACAAAAATGGGTCCCAACAGCTTGGCTCCTTTCGGATGCTACACGCATGATTGTCCTGTGGTGTAAGCTGGCACCCTTTGGAACCCGTTCAGCAGAACCCATTCATTGGCCCATGTCCTGCTCTTTTTCAAGCTACATGTGGAGAGATGCAACCCCCCAGGCCCGGGGATCCTTTTGGACCCTGGTGGTCCCAACTGGACTTCACAGAAAAAAGGGGATTCCACGTCTGGGTGTTTCTCACTATGGTGGACCCTCGTTGGGTTGGTATTTCAAGGGAAGCCACAAGGAAGCTTATCCCGATTTCCGCGTCAAAGTTTGGAAACCATCTTGCATTTTCCCTGGACTGAAATGATGGCGGACCAGATTGAATTCCCCAGATTTGGGTATGGAATTATGGTGGAATGAAGAAATGATGGTTAAACCATCATGGGAATCATTCCAGATCACCAGGTTATGATGGTTTGGACAATGAACCTTCCAGATCTTGAGCCGAATCTCTCCGTCCGCCAGTTTGCAGGAAGCCGCCAAGATGCAGCGAGAGGAGTTCGGGGCCTCGCTGCTGCGGAAGTTGGCGTGAGATCGAAGGCCTGGGGGCCCTTGCTTCAAAGGCTTAAAGGGGCCATTTCCTTGGTGAGTTCAATGTTGCTAGAAATTAGGGCAAATGGGCGGGCTTCTGTCGGTTTCCCTTTCACCCCCCCCCCCCAGGCAAAAGAAACCACAGCAAAACAAGTGCTGAGCCCAAATTCGAACACCCAGATCAAGTTTTCATTCCTAAACCCCAGGTGACCAGGACCGCCATCCGTCATCCATCGATTGTGACTGGCCCAATAGATGCCAGGAGAATGTCAGACGGCCCAACCATGAACGAGGATTGTGTAGTTTCGATTTGTATGTGGGGGGGTTTGTGTGCGTGTGCGTGGGCGTGTGTGCGTGTGTGTGCGTGTGCGTGTGTGTGCGTGTGTACGTGTGCGTGCGTGCGTGCGTGCGTGCGTGCGTGCGTGCGTGCGTGCGTGCGTGCGTGCGTGCGTGCGTGCGTGCGTGCGTGCGTGCGTGCGTGCGTGCGTGCGTGCGTGCGTGCGTGCGTGCGTGCGTGCGTGCGTGCGGGCGTGCGTGCGTGCGTGCGTGCGTGCGGGCGTGCGTGCGTGCGTGCGTGCGTGCGTGCGTGCGTGCGTGCGTGCGTGCGTGCGTGCGTGCGTGCGTGCGTGCGTGCGTGCGTGCGTGCGTGCGTGCGTGCGTGCGTGCGTGCGTGCGTGCGTGCGTGCGTGCGGGCGTGCGTGCGTGCGTGCGTGCGTGCGTGCGTGCGTGCGTGCGTGCGGGCGTGCGTGCGTGCGTGCGTGCGTGCGTGCGTGCGTGCGTGCGTGCGTGCGTGCGTGCGTGCGTGCGTGCGTGCGTGCGTGTGTGAGTGTGTGTGTGTGTGTGTGTGTGTGTGTGTGTGTGTG
>CAUJNA010000768.1:1181562-1247658 GCA_963377175.1 Effrenium voratum
TCAAAAAACCGGAATTCCACAATGGAACCCTGGTAAGTGGAAACATGGACCAAAACCTGCGTAACCCCTCCTGGTTAATTTTGAGCCACACCCATATATTTATGGCCTAGAGATTCCGAGGGCCGGGCTCTGCTTCGGGCGGAGAGGTGGAGTTTCAGCTCTTGGAGCTGAAGCCGGGCTACACCGTGGTGGGCGAGGTGGTCAAAGGAGAGCTGCGGAATTCCTTTGCCCCACTCCAAGGAAACGAGCTGTCACAATCTTAGAGGACACCACTAAAACCATCTAAAACCCTAACCAATCCTATTGTGATGATTAGCTCCTAGTGTGATGCTCAGGTAAAAGACTGACAACCCTTCTCGCACCCTTGGAGGACACCTGCTTTTTGTACTTTGCTGGACTTAGTTTGATATGCTTGGCGTAGATCCAGTTGGGGGCTGGCCAACAAAGCACCCGGGGGGGCTGGTTGACTTTGGCTTCGCTGGCCGACAAAATTGCCAGTTTTTGCACTGCTGCATGGAAGTTCAAGATGATGTTGGCTTCGGAAAGGAGCGAGGCTTTACTCCACAAACTGTTCAAAGCAGCAACAGTCCAAAAGGTGACGCCACTCAGCTTGGGGACAAGGACGCTCACATTACCTGGCGTTGCTTTGTTGTTTTGTCTCTGTTCATTCATTCCTGGAGAGGTGTCAGATTGTGCCCGGCAGGAAATGAATTTCAACTCCTTGCGCACGCACTTGCCTGGGAAACGACCTAAGTTGCCAGCTCCCTGACACAACAATTGCGGCAGTTGATTCTATAAACTCACCGCCCCATATGATTTCACGAATTTGTTGTGAACACCACTGCCAGGTGCACCCAGGCTTTAGGCGTTCTTTTTCCGATCTGCTTGATTAGGATGAATTCATTGTGGTTCAATACTCGCAAACCAGGGCAAACATGCGTGTGTGCATTTGCATGTGCATTTGCATGTGCATCTGCATTTGCACTTGTGTCTCTGTGAGGCTTTGTGTGTGTGTGTGTGTGCTGAGTGTCAGTTCAACCCTGACGCCTCTAAATGCAGGGGGATGGAGCAGGCCTGCCAAGCTCCATCGACTAAAGCTCTCCGCAGTGATCACCAGGGACGCCTGGTGACGGCCAGTGATACAAAGTTCTTTTGGCCCGTTGTTTCTCCTGCTATGCGTGTTTCATGTTGACTTTTGTAGCGGTTTCGCACCTAAAGGGAAGCCATCCGTCACGCCACTCGAAACCCACTCGAACTTGCAGATTCTTCACTCACCTAAGACTGCACCCGTGTGAGCTTCGCGCCATGAGTTGCCTTTTGCCACCCTTTGGAGAATAAAAGAACCCCAAGCGTGGAGCCTTTCATGCAAGAGCAAAGCCTTCCCTGCGTAGCCGAGCCGTCTAGCCTTCGGTTGCGAGTTTTTATGCACCAACCCAAGATCAGTTCTCGCGAAACGATCTTAGACCAACCATACCAAGCTTTGTTTACCGGCAACCTGTTTTTGACCCAGGCAAAACCGGTGGCTGGCCATTTGAACATTCGATCAATAGGAACTCATGCGAAGTCAAAGTCGTGCACATGTTGGACATTGGATATGTTGGAAAGATCCTTGAAAGGGGGTTTGACAAAGTCCCTGTTGTTCGGTTCCCCGGCACTACAGAAGCCAGCACTACTCCCTCCCCCCAGTTCCCACGATCCAGCTCTTGATTGCTGTTCAATGTCCACATTTCAACAGATCCTTGACGTGCTTTTGACCCAAAGGGCGATGGATCCTTGCAGGTGCGAATTCTCATATTCTCTTAGGGTCTGTGAGTAGACGCAATTGGCAATCTCCCAATTTCGAGTTTCCAAATCTCATGTGCCAGTCATATTCCACACATGTTGCAAACACGCCGCTTCTCGGAGCACGCCTATTTTGATAATAATAACGCTTCGTTGATCGTTTAACTTGGTGGTTTTGGATTTGAACCCCTTCACCCAACCTCCACGCCTCCAAACCACACAAGTCCAAACCCAATCAGAGGGAAGCGGACACACCCACTTTCCACGCGCACAGAAAGACCACCACAGGACCTCAGCTCTTCGGAAGGGTGTGTTGGCGTGTGGCAAATCTAAACCTGCGGCCACCGGACATCCGCAAGGCGGGGTGAATGGGGGCCTGTCTGGTGGTGGTGTTTGTTGTGTTCCGGTTAAGTGGGTTGGGCTTTTCTTGCCGCACAGGGTTAAACCCCAACTATTTACAGGGCCCACAGGGTACTCAAGGTTCGAAAGTGCAGCTGTTTGTTTCGTTTTGATGGCTGCAGAAAGTGTTGACCTGACGTGTGGACATTTGTTCATCTTTGCCCTTCACTAAAATGATGGAACCCCCCAGTTTAAATTATTGGGAACGGGTGACTTGAAATGGGATTGTTTTTTGAGGGTGCCCCGTTTTGAGGGAAGCCTTAGCTGGATTTGGGCAAGTGGGGGAACCACCCCAACCACCAAACCGCCAATTGGAGGGAAGTACTTCGTGCGCTGTTTGCGTTTGGTGGTTTGGAATTTGAGGGGTACCTGGCACCTTCCTCATGTTGCCTTACCCCCAATTGGACGGAAGTAAAGAAGAGACCCGTACAAAGAACACCTAGTAGCCCCGAAGAGTCGCTTTTGGCCCCTGGTGAGATTGGACAGCCCTAGCCAAACTAGGGAAACTTTCTGGTTACCCTTCATGGTCCATTTGTACCTGCAGCGCTCTTGTGTGAGCGATTTGTGTACAAATGGACCACCCTTGGTTGCCTTTTTCCTTAAACCCTCGGAAACAAAAAAAACACGGTCTTTTCTAGGGACACCTTGTGGGAAGCCTCGGGACAATCCCTGGGAGGGCGCGTTTTTCTTCAGAAATCCTCAGACGGGTGGAAGTACCCCTTGTTTCCGGATGTTCATTTGTCCAAGGGGTAAAAGGGCTATCTAAGCACCCCTGGACTGTTAGAGACAAAAAAACAAGACCCGCGGCCGGGCCAAAGCGCCGAGCGAGCGCCCGAGGGCGAGCGCTTGCACCTCGAGAGCCCCAGCTGGGCGCTGAGCGGCCGCTCCACCGCCTCCCAGCCCTCGGCGCCGAAGGCCCCCCCCGAGCCGCAGCTGCCGGAGGAGGAGCCGCCCGTGCCGCTCAGCCCGCAAAAAGATGGCAGGGGGTGGCGGGGGGAGCGAGTCCACCCCGCCACCTTCACCCCAAATCAGATCTCCAGTATGGGTGTGTCTGTCTTTGGGGGTACACCCTTTTTGGTCAAAAGAGGGGAGCCTCCAAGACTCTGGAATCTGAAATTTCCTGGTTAAAACCAAGGTGAGATTGGGCACCCTCAAAAAAAAGAAGACTCAAATTTGGCTTCCTGCCCTGAAAAAGAGGCGGTTTTGCCTCCCAAATGAGGGGCCGTGTAGAATTTCTGCGCCCTGTCCCAACAGGAGTCGGACCCCTCAAAATTTCAGCCAGTGTGGGGAGCATGCCCTGTCCGCGCACGCCCGCGCTGGACACCCTTGGCTGCAAGGCTGGAGAGGGCGCAAGCAAGAAAAGTGACAATTTGTAGGGTCTCTCAAACCTACTTGGTGTGAATTGTCCATGGCCTGGAGCTCCCGGCCGTTCGGCGTTTTACTCAGGCGCGCGCTGAGCGGGCGAGTGGGCACAACCTCTGAGCGTCCTGTGCCCAAGTTGGACTTCACGCTGATAAATGCCAAGCGCATAGTGGACCGGGCCTTGGGCGGCCGGGGGTGGGGAAGCAGCCTGGAGGCTGGTGGTTTGCAGTTGCTGCTCGGGTCCTAGGTGCTGCTTGGTGACCTTGGTGTTGCTGGTTTTCTGTTTGCTTGCTTGCTTGCTTGCTTGCTTGCTTGCTTGCTTGCTTGCTTGCTTGCTTGCTTGCTTGCTTGCTTGCTTGCTTGCTTGCTTGCTTGCTTGCTTGCTTGCTTGCTTGGGTGCCTGGCTGGTTGCTTGGTTGCTTGGCTGGTTGCTTGGTTGCTTGATGTTGCTTGCTTGTTTCCTTGGTCGGTTGGTTTGGTTGTTTGTGTCTCTGTGTGTGCCGCTGGCTCGCTCAATGCTCGCTGGCTGTCTTGCCTGCTGCTGACTGCCTGCGGCCTGGCTGCTTGCTCGCTTGCTTGCCTGCCTGCCCACGTGCTTCTTGATTTGTGAGTACGGTTCCTGGTGTTTTGCTGCCCATTCTTGAAAAATTACAGATGACAGGGATCAGCCATGGAAATTCAATATTGGTCCGGTCGTTTTTTGTGTGTGTGTGTTTTTTTGGTTGGGGGGGAGGGGATTAGCTTTTTTTTTGGATTTTGGGCGGGGAAGACTAGACAAGTGGAACTGGAAGTCATCAAGTCAACATTCAGAGTGGCTCGCCGTCTCTTGCTGCCGGTTTTGCCTGCTCCAGGAGACCAGGAGCGACTGCAAGCAGCCGCTATGTACAGCTTTCTGGCAATGCTTGTGACGAATTCGGGCTTCCAGTCGGAGCTTCCTTCTGATAACTGTTGATGGAAGAGAGCTCCTCCTGGTGCACATTAGATAAAGATCTCCAGGTTGGTTCCAGGCATTCGACTCAACAGTTCCCAGCAATATAACCCCATGGTCATTTCAACACCCCAAGAATGCTCCCCAAAGCAGCCTACCAATAGGTTTCTTTTTGTGTTTTGGCTGAGTTGTCCTAGTCTTTGGGGGCCGCAACGGCTCCCAACGGCCACGTGAATAGCACGGCCAGCAGAGTTTGGCTTTGCCATTGGCTGGAGAGCTGATCAGCACCGAGGGTGCCAATGTAGATCAGCGGCGAGTTTCTCAAAATGTGGATCCTTGTTGCTTGGAAAAATAAATACAAAACAATGTTTCGTTATTTGTGTTATTTGTTTTTAAAGGACACATAACAGGACACATTTGTGAGACCTATAATATGTTCAGAAACATGCTTTGGGGGCTTGGCTTGCCACACGTCGAGAGGATTGCCCTCGACCTGTGATTTGGAAAGCAGAGGGCTTCGCCGTTTTGCTGCGGCCACTTCTTGGAATGGCTTCCCCACCAACGTGTCCACAGTTTAGAGAAGGAGCCGTACCAAGTCTGAACCGTGACAGTGTTGTCAAGACGATTTCCCCTTCTCTCGCGCGTTGCCAGTGCGGGCAACACGTTCAGAAAGGGCGTGCCCGCAACACATGTGTGATTGGCCGCAGCTCAAGGCCTGCTGACCTTTTCCCAAGCCACTGACGTCTCTTCAGCCCAAAGTCGTCAGGTGCCAGACGCGGCAGTGTCGGTGGAGGCGGCGGGGCTTCCCAGCTTGGCTCCTTGAGTTGTAGCTTGTCACTTTCTGGCCTGCCCTTGAATCCCCTTTCAAGTGATCATGTAGTCAAGTCATGCTTGGCTGGGCAACCCACCTTGGCCACAGCCAGAGGGCCAGTTCCCACAGAACCCAAGCACAGGCAGCGCGCAAGTTACCTCGAAGAGGATCTTATTTTTGAGAGGGTCTGTCGCGTGAAGCAGTCAGAACTTGAGCGTTTGATCTTGGATTAGAGGACGTCTATTGAGGGGAGGGCCAGGAGGGTGCAAGATGTTTTTTTTTTTTTGTTTTTTTTGTGCGGGGTAGACAAGTAAAATGGGATGCAAACCGGACACAGGGGAAATCCCTAAAATGGCTTTGTGTTTGAACAGTTAGCGTAATCCCTATGAGGATTCCTGGGAACGTTGACGAGAACAACCCTAGGTCCCTTACAGCCCTTTGAACCCGACAAGCAGGACCGCTCCTATGTGCAGAGACATCACTCCTACTTGGACTGGACAACTCTATCCAGTTTCCAGCATAGCATACATTCACACATAAACCATGATCTGAACAATTTGTACAGGATGCTTACAAAATTATAACGAGCTCGCTTTTGGGCAACACGAGCTCACCCATGCTCTGATTGGGGATTGCTCATTTCCGGCTGGTGCATGATTGAAAGCTGCCTAGTGACTTCATGCACACCTACATATAGATTTGCACAATTTGTGCAGCACGCGTACCTGCTACATTATATCCTCTGTTTTACACATACACCTGCGCATGTATTGATATAATATATATATATATATATGTGTGTGTACGTGGCTTTTGTGGCTTTTGTACACACACACACAGACGCACCATACAGGGCACGCACACTGGCCTCGGCTTTCGGCTAAGGCCCTCAAGCTGGCAGAAGGCCAGCGGAACGAGGCGCGGGCACCCACTCCACCCCCCCCCCCAGCCACGGGGAGGCTGGCAGGCGCGGGGAACTAGCTCCTCCAGCAATTGGTGCCCTTTTACGCCTTTTTTGGGGAGGGTTCCCCTATAAAAATAGACTACAGAAAAAAGTTGGTACCCCTATGCGAAGCTCTCTACTCAAAAACCTAGGGAATAAGAGGACAGTGGGCTGCATTCTTCCCGAGACCGCAGGTCCAGTTTGGGAGTCAACCCAATTGATGCGTTGGAACAGTTGAGCAAGCACAAGGTTTGCGCGATTTCTCCCGACACATAATTTGTTTTCCCGGCTCCTGCTTGCGGTCAACCCCCGCCAACACACACACACAGAAGAAGCCCAACAATCCCAGAAGGCTTGATAGGACCTAGCCGGGGCCTATGAAGTCCGACGAGGGTCCACTATAGGACCATTTTGAGGGGTTTCTGACAAACATGGGACCTCCGGGCTTAGGGGTTGTTGGTCAGTTTGATTGAAACTTGATGCTTCAGCCTGGTTCATGTCTAGCAGTGCCATGTGCTCAGATGGACGTGTATATATATATATATATATCCCAGCCAAGGTCCCAGGAAGGTTGACCGATATTTGAGGTCAGCGCAGATGTTGCCTGAAACTTCCCTTTTGGTTTGGAGGCATTTGGAATTTGGTGGCTGGTGATATCCAGATCCCAGAGCTCCAGTGCCTTCCCTTCAGGGTGAAAGGCGCAATTCCCTGAAGGGAATGGCTCAACATGGATCTGGTCCCACATGTTTCACCCAACCCCAAACCAGCAACCCACTAATTCGCAAAAAGCTGATCATGTTTTGAAGCTCAACCCTACGCCAGTGCGCCCGTTTCTTCTCCCACGGCAGGAGGGTTTCGGCAGGCCTCTCCTCGTTTTCGCCAGGAGAAGGTACTGGGCCTGGCCCTTCTGCTGCGCCCGCGGCCCTGGCTTGAGGGGTTTCCACCGCTGGCCTCAGTGTGGGATTCGCGTTTTCGGGCGGCCAAAGGTGACCTTACGGTGATCTTAAGGGGGGACTTAAGGGACCTTAAGACCTTAAGGTGGGGCAAGGTAACCTTAAAGTGACCTTAAGGTCAACCTTAAGCCCCTCGAGTTTTAACTGCGCCATGAGGCCATCACAACGGCCTTCTTTTAGACGCCGAGCGCGGCCGTGCACAGTGGCGACCTCAAAACGGTTCCAAGCGGGCCTACGCCCAATGAATGGACTCATCCATCCAAGGGCAAAGATGTTCGGAGGGCGGTGTTTTGCTCAGGGAATCGCTGGACGCTTCCATGAAGTTGTTTCCTTGCCTTTGGTCTTTGGTGTTTGGTTATAATTGGAAACATGATTTTGGTCCTCTCGAGGTGTTTGATTGGCTCACCCTGAATTGCCATGCCAGACCTGGGCAATAAGCCCATTGCATCTCTGTGTTTTTAGCCCATCACTTTCCCAAAAAGGAACCCGACATGGGTTTCCGTTGTTTGTTTCTTCACAAAACATGGCTGTGGGTCCAAAATAGGTACCCAAAATGGATCCCTGGCAAATGGAAACATGGGCTAAAATTCCTGCGGTCCTATTCCTGTTGGTTTAATGTTGACCCATGCCCACAAAATTAAACAGGAGGGGCAAACCGCAGGTTTTGGTCCATGTTTCCATTTTTCAGGGCAACCCATTTTGGAATTCCGGTTCTTTGAGCCACAGCCACATGGTTCGGTCCAGACCCCAGTTTGTGGATCCCAGCTGGGATTCCTTAGGCGTGCACGACTGAAAGCCGCCGTGACACCTGGGGAGTCCAGCTTTGTCTGCAGGCCAGTCGTGGTGAGCGGGGGGAAGATCCCTTTGGCCTCCAAACTTCCCCAGAATTAGTTCCCCCTTTTTGGGGGGGGGGGGGGGGCTTTTTTGGGGTCCCCTTTGTTTTCCACCAACCAGGCAAACAAGTGGTTGTTTTTGGCTGGGGTCCTAATTCCAGCCAAGCAAATTCGGGTGAAACCCCGATGAATCGCCGGGAGGTTCCTTCCAAGACGTAGACCCAAATGAAACCCAAAGATTTGTCGGTTTTTGTGGTTCAGGGGCCCGTGCCTTGCTCTCCTTTCTAGTCGTTAAACGGGACGTGAGGGAAATCGATTTACCCGACCCCGTTGGGGAAAGTTGATATGGTTGTGGCTTATTTAGCATTCCAACGGGCCAGGTGCCCTTGAGAAACTGCCGAGATAATCCTATTCAACATCTGGGCCCAAGCTTTGTTTCAGTCTAGGTTTAAGCAAAAGCAGCGCATGTCTTTGTGGGATGTACGCGCACGCATCTTCTGCCCACATCTCTGACTGATTCACTGGAAGCGTCAAGTCCCTCAAGCAACTCCCACAAGTTTCACCGGTGAAAACTCCGAGCGCCTCCATTCAAGGCGCCCCATGAAATGCCAGCGGAGTCTATTTGGTACATGCAGCTACTGCCAGCATGTAGCATGATCGATGCACGATTTGCAGGTAGCCCCTCAGGTTTCTTTTTTTGTTTTTGTGCTGTGCAGAACTGAGGCTTTTGGACGTGTGATTCATGTCTTGCAATACTTTCGACAATGGCTATGACCATGAGTGGCAACTGCTGATGATCCATGCACGGGAAGTGAGTGCCGTCTGACAAACAATACTTGTTGAATGCCCACTAGTTCACAGCCCAGAGGAAATCCCAAGGGGTTCTTCGGGTGCACGCATTCTCCTTTCTCCTGGCTGCCCAGTGACCCCGGCATTTTTGGTTTGGGTGTAGGAAACCAAGGAGTTGGGGTGGTATCTAACCTTCCCCCGGTGAGACCTAAGAATTTGGAGGGTGCCACCGGGGTTGTGGGCTTGTGTCGAATCCACCCTGGAAATCGGAGGTGTCAAGGTACAGTTTCAGATGGGATGCAGAATTGAGGCGTGTCAGGTTTAGGGCAGGGCAAAGCACGTATTTGATGCCAAACGGAGTCAAATGTGGCTTAGGGACGGGCCTTTACTCTAGCAGTTTCTGATTGTTATTTGCTTTTTTGTCCTTCAACCCTGGAGGTGACTTTGAAAACGGTAAATTCAATCGGCCAGGAGGAAACGACTTGAGCCCCCTGTTTTGCAACGCGGCGGAGGCTGTTGCAGTCCACGCTGCCACTTCAGCGACTTGTAGGGGGCCCCAGATCCTCTAGGATCCGCTGGCAATGGTGTTCGCGATGCCTTCCCGCCCATGCTGCCCTGGAACCTACCAGAGGGGGCCCGTTTAGAGAAAAGTCGTCTTCCTGGACAACCCAGTCAGGTTTCACGTTAATGGATGGGAGCCCGGGAGGGTACGTTGGGCATTTGTTGCTTCAGTGCTCCCACTTGATGCTTTTTCCTGTTGGAAATCCTTGTGCGAGCCATGGCGGTTTACACTGATAACATCGAAAACTAGAGCTTCAAAAAGCCACATCTTGCGGTTTTGTGCATAAAATTGCACTGACTTCTCTGACTTGGGTGACCAAATTGCTGATATGGCTATGGGTCAAAATTAAACCACCAGGGACCGCAGGTTTTAGCCCATGTTTCCATTTACCAAGGGTCCATTTTGGGTACATATGTTTGACTCACAGCCATATTTGGTTTTCTTTGGGGTAAATCAAACATGGACTATATGTAGCCACTATGTACCCTCCCAACTAACATGGAATTTTGAAAGGGGTCTGTGCACTTCCATGGAGTGGCTCCTAGCGATGAATCGACGAAACCTCAAGGAGGGGCCATGCACTGTAAACACGTTAAGCCTGCACAACATGTCGTGTCTTCTGGTCAACATCACTGGCTGCGTCCAGCTGCGAAAGTCAGTGCATGGCAGCCTACGCAAGCAGACCCGCATGGGAGGCACCGCATTCAGCTCCTGCGAGTCATGAGGCCTTGGGCCTTCTGACGGTGCTGCTTGCCGGGGCCTGGGAGTTGGGGGAGTTGGGGGATTCGTATGTCTCTCGTATGAACCAGTGCAGCTTGGCATCTCAACGATACCCCCAAACCACTCCAGAAAAAATAGGCGCATCTAGTGTGACTCGAAAAAAGTCGGGGACCCCTGGAGTGGCCCCTAATTTTGAGACACCATAATCAGCAAAGACCAAGAAGCCTGGCACGTGGGCATTTTGATGCAGAAGGCCGAAGCTGGGCACGTGCTTGACGACCAGCCCCCAGCCCCCTGGTCGGAACTTCAAGTGTATCTTTGAGAAGGTGATTCCGGCGATCGAGCAATAGGGCGATAGGGGCTAGGAAATGACGGACCGAGGTGTAAGCTGTCGAGTCATGTTGATTGAAATGGCTTGCATGACTGAAATTGCTTTTTAAGTACCCCACAACTCCATTCTCCTTAGTTTAAGGCCCTTGCAGTATCAGTGTTCTGCAGCCCTATGTGTTTTCCAGTTTTGTCAACGTCGATTTTGGGTAGTTCCCGTCTCGACTTTCGCTTTCATTTGTGGTGAATAGTCCGCAATTATGCCTGGTCAAGAAACAACCCTCCCGAGCTCCTGGACTTTGGTATCCCTGCTGATGGGACCTTTGCATGATCTCCAATGTGACACACCCGCGATCAATGAGCCTCTGGTTCATTAAGCAAGGCGTGTGTCCCTTTTCGCTTAGATCCACTTAGCAATCCCGTCCGTGTGGAGTTGCGTTTCCCGGGCTGCTTTGATTTGGATGATGGCTCACACTCAAAGAGGTGGGCCACTTTGGTTACACCTCACGCAAGAAACGCATGCAGATACCAAACATTTCGGATCTGGTCTTTTGCAAGCCCCCTTTTTGAGACTTTGCCAACTGCTTTTGCCACTTTGTTTGCTTCATTACCCCGTCAGTTCCCATTGAAGACCCGCAGGCCGAGCATCCAACTGCGAACAAAGTGCTGGTATCTTCCAAGTCTCCCATTAGGTCGGTTCGGTCTGCACTACATAGATTCCACTGGTTTCAGTTGGGTTTATTTTCTATTCGTCCGAAGGGGTGGACCAAACCATGTTTTGTTGGGAGGGTCTTTCCAAACCACGCCAAACAACTTAGTCGAGAGTCGAGAGTCGGCCCCAGGCCGGCCCTGAAGAGGAGGCGCAGGAGGTGCCTGTCCGAAGCGTTGCGGTCGGCATAGGTGTCCTTTTTGGTTGTTTTGCTTAAACAATAGCAGTTTACCTGGTTTGCCTGGTGGTTCAATCATCTACCAGGGCAACCCATTTATTTTCCAAAAAGGACACCTATGGCTGTCGAACTATCCGGGTTGCTCCGAGCTTTTAAAAGAGGACTCCGCAAGGGTAGAAGTGGCGTCCAGTCCGATTGTGTGCAGGTGAAAGACGAACCTGTTTCAAGGGTGGCAGCATTTCAGCCATGGCACCTACAGGATGAAATGACCCTGGTTGATTAATCGAGTGTGTCCCATTTCAGAGGTTGTGAGGGGCGAAAGCCAAGAGCAAATGCGTCTTCAGTGATACCGGTCAAAAGCACGGGGCTCCACCAGTTTTGAGGTCCATTGTTTAGCCCTGGCTCAGGGTCCTTCCAGTGGTAGGGTGGAGTCAGCCAAACCCCTGAAGCTGGCCCGCCATGACAGTGCCGGCATGGCTTCATCAGCCTCTGGCCCACGGAGGCTTCTTCACGGGCCTGGTCATCGCCCTGGACGAGTTGACGGGTGACTTCGTCCAGGTGGAGATCCAGCCTGCTGGCATTTTGGCGTTTGCCCCGGCTGCGCTTTTTGCACCACGGCAGACCGCGACCCTCTACGACTTCCACGTGCGCCAGTCATCAGATGGCACCATGTGGCTCACGCACCAGGCCTGCTCTGCATGGTTCGTCCATGAACCCACGACGCTCCACACCTATAGGTACATGAAAGAGATCTGCGCGGGCATGGGAGGCATTGGCATAGGTGCCGCCCTGGCGGGCATCACGCCCATCGCCCACCTCGAGATCAACCCCTACAGCTGCCAAGCCCTCATCAAGAACGGCGCTAGCAACGTCATTCAAGGCGACGTTCACAAGCCCGCGGACGTTGCCAAACTTCATGGAGCTGGACCTCTACGAAGGGCCATCATTCGTGCTGGCTTTCCTTGCCAACCATACTCAGCTCAAGGCGACAAGAAGGGAGATCGCGATCCCCGAAGCTGGACCTTTTTGGCCACCCTTCGAGCTGCCTGGCTCATGCAGGCCCCAGCATTGCTACTTGAATGTGTCCCTGCAGTACAAGGACATCCCTTCATCCGGGAGAACCTCAACGTGTTTGCGGACCTCATGGGCTTCCAGGTCAAGACGCTCACTCTGGCGTTGCAGGATCAATGGCCATGCCGCAGAGATCGCTGGTGGGCACTGCTTGCCCCAAGGGAATTTGACCTTACCCAGCTGGTGCCCTGGGTCAAAGACGAGCACTACAGCACCATCGGTCACATCATTCCGGAGTGGCCAATTTGGGAACGACAGGATGAAGAAGCACTTCAACTCAGCGAAGAAGAACTTCAGTACTACGACGACCCACCCTTTGGTACTGAAACTCGCCTGCTCCAGCAGACCGGAATCTGCCCTACGCTGCTCCATTCCTACGGCAACGTCCTCCAACGATGCCCTTGTGGATGCCGACAAGCGGCCTTTCATCCTGATCGCCTTCAACGTGGTGGGGTTCGCGGATGCTACATCATCTCCTCAGTCACCGGCAAGCCGAGATTCCTTCACACGGCGGAGGCGTCCTTCTTGTGCACGGTGCCCATCCAATACCAGTTCCCTGGTGATGCTCGTGACGGCCTGTGCCTGGTAGGCCAGATCGCTGCCCCTTTGCAAGCTCAATGGATGTGCCTTCATCTAGTCCGAGCAGTTCAACTGCACTATGATTGGGTGCCTCTGTGCATCCCTCAGGATCACATCAAGAAGACCAAGCTTGACCTTCTTTGGCAGCGCCATCACCTCTGGACTACCGAGAGTTCACATGCCACTCGACATATCTGGATCAAGGACCAATGGGGCAACAACCTGCACATCCTACGTGAAGGCCAACAGGACGTCGCTGACCTGCTGCGAGCTGAAGCTCGCCTTGCAGATCCTCATGCGCACTACCAGCTCTGGGATGGATCTCGTCGCGTCCCACATGATGCAGTCCTACAAGATCAAGGGCAACATGGACCCTACACCCTCATCGTCAACAGCCCCACCACCGTCCCCGACGATGATCGCGAGGTCGAAATCATCTTCTACACCAACACCACCGTCACCTCGGCCACACTACCACTCGGCACCTACTTGTTTCAGGCCTGTGCCGCTGGGCACATCTCACCCGCAGACACCCCACCAGTCGACCTGCAGGGACACGCCATCCCGCTCGACACCCGGCTCTGGTGCAACACCACAGTCATCTGCAGGCAACATTTCGCCGGAGCAGGAGATTCAGATGACGGCCTCAACGACCAACAGATCTACTCGCAACTCGAACGCCTTGCTCATCTCCATGGCGAACTTGGAGGAGATCATTTCCAATGCCCATCACCACTGCTTGTACCACATCCACTGCCAGCAGATCAGACGCTCGGCCCAGCCGCAGCACTTCAACTCCAACACTTCAGCCCCACTACACCAACCACCATCATTTTTGCTTACAACGGGCACTGGGCCCTCCTCACAACCACTCCAACCACCGACGGCTTCTCAGCCACTCTCTACGATGGCATGCCTGAACCCTCTCTTGAAGGGGGTCATTTCCTTGCGCGCTGGCTATCCACCTGCTGGTCCACTCCATGCACCAGCATCTACGTCACTGCCATTTACCCCCAGCACGACGACCACTCTTGCGGCACCACACACCTCGGCTACACCCTTGACCTTTGGTCGAATCTACATCCCCTTGACATCACCGCCTGGCATCGGCGAGTTCGTGATGGTCATCCATCCACCACTTACCTACACATTGCACGCGGCCCACATTCTGATGACGACACCTCTGGCCGACTTGCCACCCTGCTCGCCGAGAAAGGTGTGCCCCAAGAACGCACCACAGAGCGTGCAGCCCAAGCCATCAAAAAGCTCGGCGCCAAGCACATCTCCGAGGCTCTACACAACAAAAACGCCTGGAGCGTTTTAAAAGCCCTTGGATCACAACCAGCCAACTCCTTCCAGTGGATCAAACCAGATGAGCTAGCGCTCAAAATCCAGCAGCGAGCCGCATCCAACTACGGCATCAGCACGTCCAACAAGAAAAAGAACAAGGACAAGGCGAACATCGCCAAAGAGCCCAAACACGACGCTCAAATCAACCCGGCCGACCTCCAGCTCGTCCCCGGCACCTTTGTCGGGGAAGATGGCATTCCAGTTGAGTCCATCCCAATGCACTCTGTTGGCAAGGGCAAGACTGGCATCGCCTTTGCCACTGTACACCAAATGCTCCCTTATCTGCAAGCTGGCGAACAGCTCAGCACAGGACCGCTCGCAGTGCTTACCACAACAACCATTCCACCAGCACTTCGCCTCAACCTCCACACCGAGGACCTCATGTACCCAGCCATGCACTCGAACACCCAAGAGCCAGTGCTCATTCAAGGCAGCCTCACACAATTGGGCAAAACTGCCGTCACCAGACCCACACTTCGCTCCACACCCGACATCGCCCCAATCACTACCAGCACAGTCAAATTTGCCGTCTACCAGGATCTCTGGCAAGGCGACTGGTCCACCTTTATTGATGGACCCATGAAGCAGGTCATGCAGGCCTTCCCACTACTCACAATGTGCCGCACCTCGGCATGTGGTGACTCCTGTCAGAAGTTCCATCCTCCAGTCGATGATGATCACATCGACAATGTCGTCCTTGACATCTGGGGCAGGCAGTGGGTCAGCAACTCAGGTGCTCGCACCGACAAAGCCAGAGCCGTCTGTTGGACCGCACTCATCCGAACACCACAACTTGTGCTGCCCAACCTGCTCACTCTCTCGGGAACCAACGGCCTCTTCATCGACCCCCGCGACCCAACTGGCCGACTCCCGGATGAGAACTACGGAGTGGTTTGGCTATCTGGCGCCACATGGCAAACCGCCCACCACAAGCACCGCACTACTGAGGGCTCCCTTTCCATTGTTCGACTCAACGACCGCTATGGCCTGCGATTCCACGCGGCACGGCTACCGGAGGCCCACAAGGAGCTTAAGCCGGACGAACCTTATCTACCAGTCAAGGTCACGGACATCTACAAGCTCTTTCCTTTGCCACATGGCACTCAGCGCCAGGGCCTCATCAAGTCCCTTGCTGCATGGAAATGGCGAGCCAAACCATTGCAACCGTGCAAGGGCGACCACAATGGCATCGGATGGGAAATTGGCTCCCAAGACCCTCCGCCAAACAGCATCCAGGGAGCACATGGTGACGTCATGGTCACTAAGCTACGCACTGTGCGGCCTGAAGCGTCCAACTCCACACTTGTTGCCTTTGACCGCACCCAGCAGTACCTTCACGGCAACCAAGACAAGCCTTCTAGCTCTGCCTCCAGCGACCCCTGGCAGTCAGGACATGACCCGTGGGCCACATGGTTCAACCAGCACCCGCAAGAAGGCAAGGTCCCGGCTGCACCATCTGCAGCCGATCGCCTACAACAAGCCGAGGAACGCATCAAAGCCGACCTTCACGCCACACTCCAGAAACAGATCGATGCTCAGTGGCGCACCTGGGATGAAGACCAGGACATGGACACTGAGGACACTGGCCGCTTCGAATCCCGCTTCAGGCAGCTCGAGACCAACGTCGCCGAGCTACAGCGGCAGAACACCAAATTCGAACACTGGTTCACCGAGGCGGCGGAGGCCCATCAGGCCACCAACATGCAGATCGAATCCGTCGCCAAGCAGGTTCACTCCCATCAGGCTGAGCTCACCACGCTGAACAAGAATGTCAACGAACACAACGCAGAGCTTCGCCGGGAGATGTCCAATGGCTTCAGCAACATCGAGGCATTGCTCTCCAAGAAACACAGAGCCGAGTGACTATCTCACCCTGGGCCCAACGAGCCAGCACGTTGGGTGCCAAACCGGCCAACCGCCCGATGCTGGCCTATCCACCTGCTCTTCACATGGTGGCTGCTTATATGCAGCCTCATCCATCCTGCGCATGGAGGAAGTGCCCCCGGGACACCTCCATCAACCAGTTCGCATTTCATGGCATCAGACCATGACTCTATGGCACCTCAATTTCGCTCTGGCACGCTCTACAGCCTGTGGGACGCTGCAGTATGCCACCCTGGATACGAGATACCATACAATCTACCACATCGTGCTTCCAGCCCAATCGGATCATTTCTTACCTTGGACTGGACCTCTCTATGGACAACACGACGCCCTTTGAGCCTTCATGCACTTGAGCCGGCGTTTTGCCATCCTACTTTTTGGACACACCCGTGTCACTACGCGCCGCGCACGGCCTTGTCGTGCCTTGCTCGGCTCCCCCTGCACAGCGCGGATTCCCGCGATATTGGGTCGGGCATGGCAAGGCCGTCGGAGCGCACACCTCAGGTACAACCACCACGGACAGTCGTCAGATTTGGAGAGGCCCTTCATCCCGGACCCTCCTCCTTATGCATTGGCACCACCAACCCGAGCGGAGCCTATGGCAAGGCCCAGTACCTGGCGGATCTTCCTCCCGGCATCTGGAATATCAGTGAGACACATCTCACAGCAGCGAGCACCAGAACATTTGACAAGCAGCTCAAGTTCCAAGCCAGCCAACGACACCGTCGCCTACGGTCCCTTTATGGAGCTCCTGCCCCTCTCCGCACCGGCTCCCAGGTGGCCGGATCATGGACAGGAGTGATGCAGTTTGCTGATCTACCTGCCCAAGCCATCAGTGTCCCCGGCCTCGCCGACTACTACCAGCAAAGCAGACTTCAACTCTCGCGGTTCTGGATTGGGGACTTCCAGATCAGCGGCTTGAACCTGTACGGTTGGCCAACTTCCCCCACCTGGCCAGGAGCCAGAACATTGACGGAGAACATGCTCCAGTCCGTCTCCCAGGAGTTCATCATCGGCATGCAAGGTCTCCGCTATGTCGCAGGAGACTTCAACCACCCTGAATCCCTGCCATCCATCCAGGGATGGCTTCGGGCGGGATGGGTCGAGATTCAGTCCCTTCATCACCAACGTTCGGGCTACGTCCCCCAGGACACATATCGTGGCATGTCGCGCCCTGATCGGCTCTACATCTCGCCCGAACTTGCAGCATTCTTCACCGCAGCTCACTACGAAGCATGGTTTGCGGATCATGGAGCCCTTCATGGTGTTTTCCAGATACCGGACAATCACCCCAGCTACTGGGCATGGCCACTACCAGCACAGCTACCATGGGAGGAAGCCGACATGCAGACCTGGCATGCATCCTTCCAACCCAGCCTCAACGACACCCAACCAACCCTGGACCCCACTTCACACTACAAGCACTTGGGCTACCTCTATGAGACTAGCCTTGATCACCACCTGTCCGAGCACTCGCACATACGCCTGCCACCTGCCTGCCTTGGTCGAGGCCAACGCCTCCAACCAGTACGGAGACAGCCACAAGCTCCGATCCTTCGATCCAGTCGCCCAGGAGAAGAGCATTTGGCTTCCGATGTCATTAGCCGGGCTGTACTCAGATGGTTTCGACAACTACGACGTCTTCAGAGCATGCACCATGCCCTCAAAGCTGGAGGCCAAGGCCCTACGCACCAACTCTACCGGACCGAGCTCTGGCATGCGATGCTACACGCACCAGGCTTTCAGCCCACTTTCTGCGAATGGTGGCCCACTAGGAAGCACCAGTTCCAAGGCAGCCCACCTCACTTGCCACTCTATGCTCCATCCCTCGACCTCATGCACAACATCTACAACGACTTCCGCTACAATTTCCGGAGCTTTGAAAGCTGGAATTTGCGCCAGAAGTCGAAATGCAACCAAGCTCGACTACAGCAACATCACCACCGCATCTTCAAGGCTATCAAACCAGCCATGCGGGAGCCCATCGATCGCCTGGTCGAGAAACACACCGTCGCCATCCTCGCGGTCTCAGCGGATGGCACGCAGATCCACACTGATGCCTCGTTGGAAAGCAGGCCATATGCCACCTGGTGGGTGGATGGGACGCCCGCCACCGTCAAACAGCTCTCCCAGGACACCTTCGAGGTTGAGTCGGATCTCCTGCTTGTCAAGGGACAACAGCTACACCAGCACCATCACCTGTCCTCCGAATCTCAGATCCACTCCACGCTGGAACAGTTTTGGCAGAAGCGATGGTCCAAGCATGCTGACCTACCTCAAGAAGCCTGGAAGCGCATCTTTGGCTTCGTCAAAGCCTACGTTCCCAAGGGCGACCTACCACGCCTTCAACTTCCCCAATGGGATAACACCCTCAACAAGTTCAAAGCTCACGCCGCCCGAGGGCCAGATGGCTACGGACGCCTCGACCTCATCAACATGCCACCTCAACTCAAGCAAGCGCACCTCGATCTACTTCACCGCATTGAACGTGGTGAACAATGGCCTCAGCAGCTTCTGAATGGCCACGCCCACGGCCTTGCCAAGTGCGTTGATGCCGAGGAGGTCTCACAGTACCGACCCATCATCATCCTGAGCATGATCTACCGCACCTGGTCCTCCATTCGCGCCAGACAGGGACTTCAACAGCTCGAGCAGCTTATGGACTGCCCGGCGTTTGGCTTCTTGCCCACTAGAGAAGCTCAGGAGATCTGGCTCCCCTTGCAGGGCCTCATTGAACTACGAGCACAACAATCGCAGCCATTGGTTGGCTGCGTTGCTGACGTTGAGAAAGCCTTCAACCACCTGCCGCGGGGCCCGATCAAGCAGATTGCCAAACATGTTGGATTCGATGCGGATTTTGTCGAGGCATGGCATCGCTTCCTGCTCGGCTTTTCGCGACGTTTCAAGATCCGGGACACGGTGGGCTCTCCTCTTTTCTCCAACTGCGGATACCCAGAAGGCTGCCCATTGAGCTGTCTGGCCATGGCCCTCACCGACTGGTGCTATCATTTGTACCAAGCGCACTTTGCCCCGCGGGCCACATCCATCTCCTTTGTGGACAATCTGGAGATCTTGGCTCATACCCCGGGAGCCCTTCTACAAGCCATGGTTGCTCAGGAGACCTTCCTGGACATGTTTCAGCTCAGCATCGACCTTGACAAGACCTACCTTTGGGCAGTCCATCCGCGTGATCGCCAACAACTCGGCCTCCTCAAGCACCGCATCAGCCTGAAGGACAAAGATCTCGGCGGACACATGACGTATGGCCCGCGCAGGCGAGTTGCTCATCATTCCACCTTGGTACAAAACCTGCAACCAACATGGTCCTTGCTCCGACGGCTTCGTGCTCCCGGCTTATGCAAAACCCATGTATTGGTTCAATCCATGTGGCCCAAGATATTCCACAGCGCCCCCATCGAGGACTTCTCCCTCCAGCTTATCAAGCAACTACGCACTGCTGCGGTTCGCGCACTTGGGCATGGCAACGCAGGCGCCAGCCCTGCCATTCGACTCAGCCTTTTGCAAGGCAACACCCTCGCCGATCCAGGCTTTTACCAGCTCTGGCATGTTGTGAGGACCTTCCGCAGGATGCTTCTGAAGCAGGCCGCACTTCTGGACATGTGGCATCAGTTCCAGGCCTCTTTTGATGGCCACTTCTACGCCGGCCCCTTCTCGGTGTTGATTCGCCAACTCAACGCCGTATCCTGGAAGATCGAAGCTCCACCTTACCTCACCGATCACGATGGCCTTCAACACAACATCCTCACCATCGACCACCACTACCTTCGAAGCATCCTTGAGGACGCATGGCGCCAACGTGTGGCCTTGGACGCCTCCACCAGAACCGACCTCCAAGGACTACAAGGAGTCAACTGGCCTGCATGTCGGCACCTTGGCGCCCACCACACAGCATTGCAGTCTGCCCAGATCTGCGCACTTCGCGAGGGTGCCTTCTACCTCAACACCCACAAGGCCAAGTATGATTGCTTCATCTCTGCCACTTGTGCCAGATGCCTGCAGCCAGACACTGTAGACCACAGATGCCTACATTGCCCGGGCTTCTCCATAAGTCGAGCAGCACATCCCGAAGCACTTGCACTATGGGAAGGAACTCCGATCTCACTTCGCGAACGACTACTTCCACCTCGCAATCCTCACCATGGTCAGCTACGTCGCTACCTGCACTCCCTCCACGAGAGGCCTGTTTCCTTCGAGATCCTTGGTGACCGAGCGCAGGACACCCATGTCTTCTCGGATGGCACTTGCACATCTCCAACGTACAGCCCACTGTCCCTAGCAGCTTGGTCAGTCATATCGGCATCCCGGCAGTCACGAATTGCATCTGGACCGCTACCTGGCGAAGTACAGTCCAGCAACCGAGCGGAGCTCTACGCAGCCCTCATCACTGCGCAGTGGACCAAACGATGCAGGTGCCGAACACATCTATGGACGGATTCTGCATACACCGCAGCCGGGATTTGGCAGCTTCAACAAGCCCCGGATGACATCCCAAGCCGAACCAACGCGGACCTTTGGCAGCAGCTCTCTGCCACCCTGGCCACACTTGGTGAAGGCCAGCTTCTGGTGCATCATACAGCTGGCCACAGCATCCCCGCCGAGATGGACGACCCTGTTGATGCTTGGCTGGCGCACTGGAACAACGTTGCTGACTATGCAGCCAAGGAGGCAAATCGCCGGCACTCTGAAGAGTTCCACACCCTCTGGTCGGCGTACAGCCAAACTGAGCGAGATCAGCTGCATCGCCTAGCATGCCTTCAAGAGCTCCACCTTGCAGTCGCAGCTACCAACGCTGAGAACCAGCCCACAGCTGCCGATGGCTTTGAGGAATACGACCTACCTGCCGATGCTGATCCTGAACCCGATTCAGGAGAGGCTCTCGTGAGTTGGCCTGAAGTTTTGAGCCCGGACTGGGCCCAATCACTACCCGGTTCGCGCATCGAATTCAAGTTTGATTCGGGCTTCCCCAGGCAAGCCATCACTTGGCTGCTACAGGAAGCTGAACAGGCGACCCTTGCCTCGCACATCTCATGGCTTGAGGTTGCCGTGATGATGAGACTTGCGTCTCTTAGCATGCCGGTTCCCACCTCGCACACCAGCGGCGAGATCTGGAGGAACCCCAGCCCCCTCTTGGGCGTCCAAACGACCCTTGCCTCGGACATTCGCATGACTCGTTCCTTTTTCCGGTTGGTTGCTGTTCATTTTGGTTTGGACATCCAGGAAGTTCGGGGTATTAACCTGGCCTCTCTTGGGGTTGCTCCCCCGCAAAGCGGTTTAACCCTTAAGCTTTCCACCCTGGTTAAACACCAGGCGCGCCAGGCCCTTCGAACGTTCTGTACAGGCAGGCCCATCAGATCGGCCAACGATCTGTCACGGCCTTTCAGGCAATGACCCTGATCGCGCTCGAAGAACTCGCCCGCTGCACTGCTCGCGCTGTGCACGGGCACCAGACACGTGTGAATGAGGTCCATTGTTTGTTCAAGACGTCTAGTTCTGGGCATTTGCCCGGAGTCTGGGGCTTTCTTCCAAGGAGGGCGCGGCGGTCTCAGCTCATCGCCACAAGGGGCCCATCAGTCGCTGCTCAAGGCCATGAAGCCCTGCGAACCTTCGGCCCGGGTTTTTCAAGCCACGTCAGTCATGGGCGTCATGCTGGTTTGATGAGACCTACTTGAGGGTTGGGCGACCTAAGGGCATCTTGGCTTCCTATGCAGCAAGAATCTTAAGCTGGGTTGTTCGAAAGCAATCCTCAAGGCCGGATGGTGTCCTAGTGGCGTGTTTTTCGGGATTGCAGATTGGTGATCCCACGTTGAACTGGCCATGGACGAGGGAGCGTCTGCACTGGCGGCGCTCCGCTGGATTTGGGCGGCCTCAGATGTGGAGAAGATGCCCGGGGGAGCCTCGAGTGGTTTAGACAGCCAGACGAAAACCAAACGGAGTCTGTTTGAACACTGAGCGTTCAGACATGTCTCTGTAGAGGCTTTGCCCAACTTAGGTTGAAAGGCTTTTGATACTACCGGAGTCTGTGTGAAGAGAAGGGTATTTGTATCTTTAAAAACTGGGCAGCCCCTTCGAAGTTGTGTGCGCGGGAGCAGCATTGGGACCAGCAAACGACGCCAGCTCACTGTATGAGAGCTGCGTTCGGTGAAGGAGCGCTGCCAACAGATCCGGCAGACAAAGAGGACAAAGGGGCAGTGCCCCAAACACAACGAACCTCTGCATGGTTACTCCATGTTGGTCCTGTTTCAACCAGCCAAAGAGTCAAGGTTTTTTTCGACACTGCCGCCCATAAATGGCCCAGCCTTATACGACAGTTCGCAATGACACCTGCGTACATTCACGAATAAACCCCGGGGCCCGCTTTCACAGGCTGCATCAGTTGCTGGCTCTGCCTTCTGGGCTGATCTTAGATCCTAGCACACAGAAGTGAACCAAGCGCGAATGTCTGCAGTTCGACTCAACTGCAACACCTTTTTCGGCATGCCCGAAGGACTCACATTCTCGAGCCTGGATCAATGAAAGTTAGAAATCCAGGATGATTTCATGGTCACGAAAATGTGAAAGGTGACTTGCTTTTTGCTTTGTTGCCAGTAATGGGCGCGGTGGGAAGCACGTGCCCAGGCTTGCAGAAGGCATTGGGTGGACAGTGGAACGCACGGTACTTGGTGCTGCTTGGATCGCGCTTGAAGTCCTAAAAGGACCTTTGCTTTCAGATACATACTAGGTCCCCAGTAGTGCCCTTCTCTCCCCTTTCTTGGTTGGAAGGGTTCCCCTACTAAAATGGACAAAGCTGAAAACAATATGGTGCCAACTTATTCTAGCCTCAAACTACTGGAGGACCTAGCATAGGTTTGGGGGTCCGAAGCCCAAGTTTTAGGAGTTGCTCTTGATGGTTCTCGCTTGGCCTTACGGGTGCAAACTACCCATTACCCGACTTGGATTCGGCAAGTGTTTCCTCCGAAAGTTGGTTGTGGGTCAAAATTAAGCCATCAGGGGACCGCAGGTTTTAGTCTTTGGTTCCATTTACCAGGGCGACCCATTTTAGGGTTACCCTATTTTTACAACCACAGCCAGTTGAAGGTTTCCCTCTAAAATGGGGCGCGCCCAGAATAAACCCACCAGTCTACTCAGATCCTGCGTCCACATTTGACAATCAAAACCCAGGTAAGCGAAGCTTAGGGACACTCCCAACCAATGGGTGCGGATTTCCGCCTTCTTAATGAATAGAAGCATGGTTCTGGGTGAGCCATTTTTGAACACTCATGTCCAGGAACCCTTTTTTACATGGTTTTGGGTTTTAATTATGACTCTAGTGCTACCTTCCCCATTCGTTGCCGGGATCCGAATCTTTCTGGAAAACCCGGAAACCCAGGGGAAACGGATCCGGTTTTTGAAAAGAACCATGGTTGAAAAGAGTTTTGAACAGGACTCACGGAATCAACCCTTAGGACGACTCATGTCCACTTCCGGTTATTTCGGCCGGCAAAAAAACATCGGCCCAGCCCCGCACAAATTTTTTGGGGCCGGCCCCGAAGCCGCGCGCGCGGGCGCAAGGCTGGGCTCCCACACGAGCTGCCTGCACTGGTTCCGGGACGCGGGGCCGGAGGCCATCCTGGGACCGGAACGGGGACACGTCCAGCTGAAGGAGGTGTACAAAGTGGCTCCACCGCAGGAGGTGTACAAGAAGCAGATCGGCTCATGAAAGTGGGTGAACTTAGGTTCCTCAACGGGTTTGCTCACGAGAAAAGATCCGTTTGCTCTTTTGTAGTGGTCCTAACATGGTTTGTCTTTTGGGCCAGGGGGGGAGAACTGAGGAGGGATATCAGCTACAACAAATACTGAGGCCGTACTGGCTGCGCTTATCCTAGGCTTTAGAGGACTGCCCGGTGAATAGAGACCTAAAAGAGGGTCCCCCTTACTTTGAATCAAAGAAAACATCCAAAAGGCAAAATCTGCCCTCCGACCCACCAACATGATGTAGTCTTCCAAAACAATTGTGCCCTTGCCATGTTTGTTGGACGGGTACCCTTTTCGGGGGGGCTCCCTGAAGGCAGCAGCGAATGTTGTTCGGACCCCCAATAGAGTCCCAATGTTTCATCAATGTTTTGGCTAGCTTCAAACTGAGTTTACCTCTCACAAAGCATCACAAAGCGATGCTTCCTGCAGCAGTAGGGGCAACCCTATTGACACGGCTTTCCGTGTTGTTCGGCGTGCCCCCCCCCCCCTTCCCCCCCCAGTGGCGTGGGTGGCTCGGGTTTTCTGGGCTCGGTGGCCCTAGTCTGGCGGTGGCCTAGGTGGAAACCGCCCGGGACGACGACGACGCGAAGCGTCGGCTGCTGCTTTACAACGCCTCGGGGGAGCCCATGCTGACCTTCCGGACTGAGGCCAAGGCGGCCGATGCCTGGGAGAAGGCCGGGAGGGACGGCGCGGATGGTCCCACGGCGGCACGGCGGCTTCGTTGAAGCCAAAAGGAGGTTGTTGAAACCACGTTGCTTGGATCTCAAATAGCTCCCTGGCTCTCAGGGAAAGGAATCTATAGGCTATAGGGAGATGGCGGGGGCTTCCCTAATTCCCCACTGAGACCAGCAAGGGACCCGTTTTCGTTCGTTTTGAGGGGGCCCTTTGTAAGGTTGAGTCAAAGGGAAAGCAACATGAACACCACCATTATCGGTGGTTCCCTAAACAACACACAGCAGAAGAACAATCACCAATAGATTGCCTGAACTGTACAGTCATCACGACTCAATGTGGCTTCAAAGTACCCCTAGACCTCCATATTGCCCAAACAGAAAATGAGCCCCGCAACATGCTTGGTCTCCTTCTGTTGTCCTTTTGAGCCACCCCCCTTTGTGGGGTACCTGAAAACTTGGTGGCTCCCATTGCCTTTTTAGCTTTTTAGTGTTTAGTGGGGTTTTCCATTTGGCCCACTACAGTAGTTAAACTTCTAGCGGGGGATCTAAAAACAGACAGCTTAGAAAAAAATGCGAAACTCCAAATGCTTGGTCTCCTTTTGTTGTCCTTTTGAGCCACCCCCCTTTGTGGGGTACCGGGGTACCTGAAAAAAAAATGAACCCCGCCCACCCCCCCCCTCCCCGGCCCCCCCGCTTCGTGGTGGGGTACCTGAAAAAAATCAAACCGGTCGTCGGCCATTCCTTTGGAGGCCATCCTGAAGGCCAAGGCGCGCCACACCGAGACGTGGCCCAGCTGCATCGCGGCGGCGTACCATCGGACGGTGCAGCCACCAGAGCTGCTGGAGGTGGACGAGTGCATCGAGCTCCTTGGCTCCGGATCGACGCTATCGATTTGGGGTCAACACCAATGGGATCCCATTTTTGGGTAGGTGCACCACCCATTTTAGTCCATACCAGGTGGGGATTGGGATGTTCACTGAGGAATACGGGATTTTGACCCATGGCCATGTTTGGCGCCGGGGTGTTTGGGTCCTCCCAAAAACAACACCTGGAGGCTGTGTCTGAAAAAACAGGGGACCGAACCTGAAACCCCAAAAAATGGGTAGCCTCAACAAAAAGATGGACTAAGAGGGTCCATGACACTTAGCGTTGAGGTTACCACCTCTTGCTTCGTGAGACAGGAGTCCCATGTACGCCCGTGTTCGATACCAGCTGTTCTGTTGCGCCTGGAAGCCTTGTGCAGGTATGATGACGCCAAGCTGCCTGTCATGGGCTTGGTCACTGAAACCCAGGAGATTGTGTCTCTTGGATGGTGCACCTGTTTTCCCTATTTGCAAGGGAACCCAAACTAGAATCGAACTAGCATCTCTTGAAATTATGTGGTTCACATGTTAACTTCCATTTGCTTAAGAGCATTGTTTCCAGTGGCCTTAAGCAAATGGGAGTTAAGGACCAGAATCAACCACCCACCTTGTTGCCTTTTTGCTCCCTTTTGACACGGCGTCCAGGAGTCCGTGGCTGGCCTGCAGTGCTTTCCACAGACGCGACCCCGGGTACGGCTGCTGCTGCTGTGCCGCAACAAGCTGATGCGATTCGAGCCCAGGGACCAAGCCTTGCTGGGCGAGCGCAAGGGGGAGATCCACCTGAATGCTGTGACACTCGGCCCGAAACCGAACCGGCCGGCCGGGAGCCGGGGGAAAGGGGAAACGCGCCATTTGGTGCCCCTCTTTTGAGCGGGCTGTCCTTTGAGATGTTTTTTTAGGGTGCCCAGTGGCAGCCTTGTTTCCCATTTTTGTTGTGAGGGGTTCCACTCAAGCAACCCAAAAAGGATGCCCTTTTTTTCCCCATGGCCACTGGGAATCTCAGAATAGAACGGTGGCCCCTTTTTTCTATTTCCGCTGGAGGTCTGAGCTTGCATCTCTCAGCCCGCGACTTTGGTTTGCTTGTGGGTCCAACCTTGTCATGGACGCGGGAAGGTGGAATACGTCTTTCCGCCTGCACTCAGGCTCCATGGTGGTGGGTCTCCATGTCAGAAACTGGTCCCTGGTGACTTTGGCGATGTAGAGAAGGTTCGTAGCTGGGCTGTTGGGTTAGGGAAAACTGTGGCCCCTTTTGCAGCATGGAAAACTGGATTGGGCCAAGCCTAGCCTAGCCCAGGTTGCAGCCTTTTGCCTCAAATTCACTCAAAAGGAGCCCCTCTCTTGCAAATGAGCGTCGTTGGGTTCTGCGCATCCGCTTGCAGAGTGGCATGTATCGCAGGCTCTCAAAGTTCAAGCCGACCAAACAATGCATGGTGTGCATTTGTTCCTCGGAGAACCAGTGGACCAGCTTGTTGGTTAGTTGTGGAAGCCAAAAGGAAACCGGATTTTGATTGGTCCAGGTTGATGTCCCCGGATTTTGATTGGACTAGTCAGGACCACGGTGACCTCGCAGGGCTCCTATGTCATCCTGGAGCAGCCAAGGGCACGGCTCACGTTTAAGACGCCGCAGCCCAAAGAGTGGGCGGAGGTCTTGAAGGACACCGATTTGGTAACGGATCTGGGCTTGCGTAAGTGTCCCTGCAATTAGTGGGGAATCAGGCCACTTTTGGAGGGGCCCCACCCTATGATGTTTCTATGGGGTCCATATATTTTCCTCACCCCATGAATAAACTGGGGTTGATGTTTCTGCGGGGGTCAACATGAGAACTTCCCATCTCGCAGGATGCCGACGCTTTCCTTTGCCCCACCCCTACGAATGGATCTGCCAGATCCACCGCCGGCGGGCGCTTGGGGGAGGTGGCTCAGCGGCTGCGGCAACAATCCGGGCGACTGCTCTGGGTGAATGCGCTGGTCGTGTTGAGCGTCCTCCTGCAGGGCACCCCATTTTTCTACCCGCAGCTCGACAAGATTCGACAAGTATCCAAGCCGGCGGGAAACAAATGTGCTAGGCCCCCCAGTCGTGCCCTTTTACCCCCTTTTTTGAGGGAGGGTTTCCCTACTAAAATAGACTACAGAGAAAACCAAAAAAAGAGCTAGTGTGGATGTGTCGTATATTTTTTGAGAGAGCCCCAACATGGGTTGTTCGGCTTTGGTTTCCCGTTGCTCCTCAGGATGCACCCATGTGGTTTTGGCTCATCGATGTAGTTTTCTTCGGTTTCAGGCGATACCAACGGACCCCAAACAGTGACAAAGTAGTTGACTCATTTTGGTATCACAGTATATTTGGGCGTGTCTTTTAGGGGACCCCCCGCCCCAACAAAAAAAGAAACAACATGTTGTGTTCCTTAGGGTTTCCGTTTCACACCACAAGAAAGGGATACCCTCAAAAAAACAGACCCGCCCATGCCCCACCATGGTTTGACGTCTTATGTGGGTGGGCTCAGCTTAGCCGAGGTGTTTGCTGATTGCCAACCTCCTCGTGCTCGCATGGGGCTGGAGCTGGAAGGATGGGCTTGTCGCGGGAGCTGTTTGCCGGTTTGAAAGCCACGGAAAGCAGCCAGATGCGGGGGTTCTCATGGCGGTATCTTATAATTGGTTGGTTTCCTGTTTTCCTTTGAATGCACCAGGGGGGTCCACCATTTTGAGAACCCCCCCTCCCCGGGCACATGTTGCCGGCTTTCATCTGTGGGTGATGTTGGAGGGACTCGTTGGGAGCCCTGTCCAGGTCGGAAGCTCCTCTCTGGTAGAGAGCTGCTTTCAGGTATTGGAATTGTTGAAGGGTGCAGAATGAGTGGTGGCGCAAGAAAGCACACTGCATCCATTGCTTGCGTTTCACTAGCAAAAGCACTTCCCATTTCTTCCAATTGGCTCCCCACAAAGCATGTCCGCCCCAAAACTTTGCCAAGCATTCGCTTTTGTCCCATTTGCCATCGGGGCAGTTCTATTAGGTTTGGCCCCAAGGTGTCACTTTCATTTGGCACGCTAAAAGCGGACCGCACCCCACTCGTCACTCGCCCGTCTCGTGGGGGAGCTTGCGAAGCAGGGATGTATCGTCCCCGAAGGATAAAACGCTCAGTCAACATGTCAATGTGTTTTCAAAGCCAATGGGGCCTCAATCGAAAAATCAGACCGGATTGCAATTGTCCGTGCCTGTCAAGGACTGTCATATGAGGTGCTAACAAACCATATCAGATTCTTTTAAAGTATCCCAGAACCCCTCATTGGCCTTTCTTGCTTTGCAGGTTTGTCTCAGGGGACCGCGCAACGTGTGTGTTCCCCTTTGTCTAACAAACCAACAAGGGAAAATATTCACAAAGCCTGGTTTCGGTGCGTAGTTGATGGTAGAACCAAAAGTGGGTGACCCTGTGGTTTCCCCGAAACTCATTTTTTTCGTGGGTAAGAAACAGAGAGACCCCACCAAATTCCTGAAATGGGCTGGTTTGGGTTCCCCTGAATATCAGTGGGCACCTTTTTCGTTGCCTTGCTGAGTCAAGACTCTTGGACGCAAGGGCAGAGAGAGAGAAGCCAAATTCCTGCAGGTTTCCCATGCACAAATTTGGCGGTTGCCCTTGTACGGTTTCCCTGAAACTCATTTTTTCTGTGTGTCGAAAACAGAGAGACCCCACCAAATTCCCGCTGCCCTGCTGGTTTCGCATGCCCCAACGTGAGCCACAATCAAAACCCGGGTAGATGAAGGTTAGTAAGGGGCAGTCCCAGCCAGAAATAGTTGCGGATATCCGCCTTCTTAATTCTTCACATGGTTCTGGGTGGACCATTTGGCTGCGGGTCAAAAATAGGTACCCAAAGAGGAACCCTGGCAAGTGGAACCATGGACTAAAACCTGCCGTTTTCCATGTTGTTTTGATTTTGACCCGTACCCATTTTACTACCCGGGTTTTGAGCAAGTGACTCGTGTGGGTGTCCGAGGCAGAGGCACCCCCTCCGCTGGTGGCCAGCGCCCAAGACTTGGCGAAGGCGTTGCGGCCCATGACGCTGGGCTCCTCGGAGGGCTGTGTGGGGGATGGAGATCCTCGGCCTCTCTGGGGGGCTTGCTCTGGGGATTTTGGAGCGGTGCTTGGGTTGTTTGTTTTGGGGGGGAGGGGAGCTGGTCTTAGGTTCTAAAAAGCTGAAGGGCTTTTCCTGGCGAGGTTCGAAAGGGAAATCCAAAAGAAAGCAATTCATTCTGTTGGGTCCGTTCTGTTTGGTAGGTGTTGAAAGAAGGAAAAGCGAGCGAAAGCCAAGCTTTGTCTTAGGGGTCGGCTCCTTTTGGTGTCCAAAAACATAGACCAGGGGAAGCCAACCAAAAGGGAAGTCATGGCAAACCAACAGGCAACCAACCCATGTGTCGTTGCGCCGTTAGGACGCCACCGTGATCTTGGTGCGCGGGCCCGGCTACGGCTTCTCAAAGAAGAAGGTGGCCTCGCAGAAGGCGGTGCGGCTCACCAACACCGGAAGGGGGGAAGCCTCAAATGGCGCGGCCACCGATCCATTTCTTTTGTTTTAAACATATGTCTTGTACATATGTGTATTTGTATACATATATACGAGTGCTTATATATCTATATCTGTATACAAATTGTTGTGTTTCTGTGTGCGTGTTTTTTTGTTGCAATGATCCAGTTGTTTAAGTTGGCGTTTGGATGGTTATGAACTGATGTATTCATACACTGGCGTGTGTTCAGTTGTTGCCTTGGTGACGTATGGCAAAAACCGCCAGCAACAGCCGCCACCCTGAACATCAATCCCCTCCCCAGGAAGCAGAAAAAACCGCCCTGGTTTGAAGCATCCTCCTTACAGGAACCCTTTTGTCTCGCTTCTTTCGTGTTGCTGGATTGGAGGGTACCATGGGTCCTGGCCGTTGTGTGTACTTGTGCTGTGCTGTTGCACCTCAAATGGCTCGGGGCCTGAACTTGCATTCAACTGAATTCGCCGCTTGTGCCATGAAGGGTCTCACTAACACCGCCCCAGTAAACCAACACGAGAATCGAGCACTTGGATCCCACGTTGAGGGCAACAGTGTGAAGGAGCACATCTCACACACGCGGGCCGGGGGGGGGGGGGGGTTGGGGTGCCAACTGAAGTTTTGCCAGCCAGTGTCGGTGTTCCAGGTGTCATTATTTTGAGGGTTTCTGGGGGTTATCAAAGTCAGAAATTTGGTTTGTTTTCCTTTAACCCACCGCTTGGCTGACTCTGACCATGGTAAACGAATGCCAGTTTTCTTCTCCGCCCAGAACTCGCCCCAATGAACTGGGCCCAAGCGGTCCGCCCAAATTCGCCCAGGTATGCTTTACAGCAGGTGCTTTTCCTCAGCCCAGCGGACGGCGCCTGGGCGTTAAATCGGGGGACCCCCGTGGTGCCTTTTTTTCTTTGGTTGAAGAAGGGTTTCTTTTTGAACAGATGAGGGCATAGGGGTTGGTGCCTCTCTGTTGTGCCCTGTTAGCCTTCACCCCCCCCCCCAGTCTTCCACACTTGTTGGAAAGAGGGAGGGATGCTGTGACGCACAGAATTCCACCCGCATGCATATTTGTTCCAGGCGCTAAATAGCTCATATTCTTTTCCTTGGGCCCAAAAGGAAGCCCAAAGGGGGGGGGGGCAAATTCAAATTAACTACTAGTTTGCTTTTGCTTTTTCCTTCTGGAACCCCCCCCTCTCCCATTGAGCATCCATGTTCCCCCCCCCCCGCTTGAGCACCCATGGGGCATCCACGACGCCCCTTTCACCGAGGGAAGTACTGCCACGTGGCCAGCGGCCTGGAGCTGTTCTCAACGGACTCCGAGCAGCCCGGCATTCCGAGGCCCTCGGTTCGGGCCTCACAGAGCTGGACCCGCAAGCAAAGAAGCGTTGAGTTTCTGGGCTTTGGCCACTTTTGGGTTTAGACCGTTGTGGTAAAGAAGAAGCTCGGACCCTTGTTTCATTGCAAGTTCACCCCGCAATTGACTTGGCCGGAAGATTAGCAGGGCCTGAAGGGACCTTTGCCCCTTTTTACTCGTTTTTAAGTGGGGGGGAACCCCTTAAACTCAGCAACCCAAGCAAAGGTGCCTGGATGTGTCCCTTCCGAAGCCAATGATTTTGGATTGTGAAACAATTTGGACATGCTCCTTTGCAACTAGGTCTTTGATCGAGCCGAACGCTTGTTTCATGTTTCGCGTTGCAGACTCAGGTTCCCAGCCTTGATTGTCAACGTCCAAATGCCCGATGGGCCTCCGAACATGATGGCAGACGCCCGGGCCAAGTGCAACTCCATGGTCTTTTGCTTCAAGGTCGCCGAGGAGTTTGGTTGCGCAAAAAACTTGCTGGTGCTCAGTGGGGAATGAGTTGGAATGACCCCTATAAAACCATCCCCTGTGGTTTTCCTTAAGGGGATTCCTGGGTTCGTTCCCGCGTGCCGTATTGAGCACCAGCAAGAAAGTGTGTTTGAAGTCTTGAAATGAAAACCCCCGTAGGGCCCCTTTAAAAGGAAACTCGTAGGAGTTTGTGTTAAACGAGCGGATTTGTTTCTCATGCTTACACGGGGGTTGAATCGCGCGAGGACCCGAGCTGCCAGGACCCGGCGTTGCAGCTCTTGCGGCGATTCTGGCAGGACCCACAGGCCCTGAAAGGCAAACTGAGGCTCGCAAGCAGCTGGTGGGCTGAAGAGCGTGGTTCATTTGCAAGGACACAACCCTTCGACTCCCACTGACAAACATGGTGCACAGACCCCTTTTTTAATCAATAGACTTGCACCCGGAGAGATGGTGTTGACACTCCCTCCCCATCCCACGCAGAAGTTCAGCACGTTCCTTTAAACCAGGAGATCCTTCTTGAACTCTGTTTGCCAGTGTTGGCCCGTGTGTTCCAAACTGACGAGCAAATTGTGAACTCCCTAGTTGCTTGCCAAGAGATCATTTAAATCACTTGCTCACCCATGTCAAAATCCAACACTTATTAGTTGTTTACCCTCTTCTATATCACGCAGATCAAGCAACATGAACCCTGGACAACGCAAAAGGGAACCAGCCTTCAGAACAAGGCAAAAGCCATCAGAACAAGCAATGGACGATGCCCTTGTTGACTGAGTCCCTGACAGTGGTTGGTTACACCCTTTAGACCGCTATTCTACTCAGGTGAGAAAACAGGTCATGTCTTGACCCCAGTCTGGTCCGAAATGAGCCGCCCCAGTGTTCTTCTGCGTTTTGCTTCGAAACCAATCGAAACAGAGGATGCCAGTTGAATGGACCCAGTTACGTATGCGCCAAACAAGTTGGAACTCCCAAAACTGTGTTTTTTTCCCACTGGTTCAGTTTCAATTCCAATCTGAGAAGCGTAGCCCCAAACCTTGTTTGGTGCCCAGTAGGGAATGTCCTTCCGGGTGTTCGGAATGAATCCGCACGCGATTCAACCTTAAAACCCCATCGGGGCTGGTTTTGCTCGGGGTCATGAGCCATTTCCTCGGTCCCTGCCTATGGAACCTGCCAGAAAAACCGGGCGAGGGCCCCCGGCGCCAACATTTTTTTGACTCACCCAAAGTGCCCAGCCCAGGAAGGTGCTGTGCCAGCTGGGAGCCTCTGGCGCTTTGCCCGCGGCCCTGCAGAAAATCAACGGGAAGCTCAGATCAACCTGCGCCCAGATGGGGGGGAGGATTCCTGTACTTGTGGTTTCCTTTGGGTTTTCCGTAAAAAGCATTAAAACGCAACTTGCTTTGGATATTGGTTATCCCTTTGGTTTCCTTTCTGGTCCCCTTTGTTTTACTGCCACGGCCTGTTGAGTGCCATGGCTTTTTTCAAAGATGTGAATTTCGCTTCATTTCAGGCTCATTGGGGCAAGTAAGTGGTTCTTGCTGGTGCATGTTATTATTTTGCCGGGGAATGCACCCGATTTGTCTGAATGAATGTCCCACCGGACTGTCCAGCCACTAGCTCCAGGGTGATGGTTTGAGGGGGAACCCTTTAAGAAGAACAACGTATCAAACCTACTCACACAACCATTGAACCTACGACAAATCCTCCCCCCAGTCATATCGCACATTTACAGAGCATGTCCTCATGGATTCCGGAGGACCATACTGATCAGTGTTGGGTCTATTTGAGGGGTGTCCGTTCCGTTGATCGAGGAATTATTTTCAGGTTTTGGACATATAGGTCAAGAATAGGGTAACCCAAAAATGGCACCCTGGTAAATGGAAACATGGACTAAAACCAGTGGTCCATATCCTGGTGATTTAATTTTGACCCACACCCATATCGAATTTGCAGACACGGCCGAGTCTGCTGGAACCTCCTGCCAAGGAAACCTGCGCTCTTGGGCAAGGCGGCCTCGGTATACCGAGGGGACAGCTACGTGGAGGTGGACGTGGACACCAGCGCCTCGGTGCAACGAAGCCGGGGTCTCCTCCAATTTGATGAAGGGTAGACTCCTGACCTAAATGGAACAAAATCTGAATGCATTTAACAGATTGGGGCAAGGCTGGTCCAAAGTTGAAGCCTTCGTTGTTCAATTTCGACCTTTTCTTGCCCACCGCGCAGGGTAATCTTTCATCTCCTTTCTGGGCAGGTGACAAGCAACCCGTGTCAGAATCTTGAATGGGTTGCCTTCGGGGTAGCATGCCGGCCAGCCCTCTGGAGCGGAGTCCGTGACGAGAGGCATAGTTTTGCCCCGTTTCATAGACCTTTTTAGTGGGAGCTGCAGTCAACGGCGGAGTTTGCGCCAGGAGGCGCGTTTTTCCTTCTTCTTTTTTTTTTAATGGGGACAACATAAGCAGAGAATCTCCGTGGCATCTCCAGAAGCAACACCACATGAATCCATGGCAAATGTGTGGGAGCAGAGTGTTTGGCGTTTGTTGCGCGCCTGTCATTCATGAAATTGGACCAGGGGGTCTTTGGCCATAAGATGTGCAGATGTCAAGTTCGCAGCGACGTGGTGTGGTCAGACTATACACTGTGCCCTGGTCGTGCTGCTTGTCGTGCATGTGGGCATGCTTTGCGCAGCATGGCAATGCATTCATGCTACGCTGCTGACCCACAGGGTCACAGGCATGCACAGAGCAGGACCTGTGAATTGTCAAGGTTCCACGTAAATCCTGAGTTGATTTGCCGTGAGGCTCCTGCACCTATGTGCACCGCCTGTCTCTGCATCAGCTCCTTGATTTCATTTGGCGTTGGAATTTGAAGTGACCGGTACGGCCTGGTTGGTACCTTGCTGTTCGGCAATTTGCTGCTGGGAATTGTCTCCCTCCCCTCCCTCCAGATGTCACTGCAGCCGACCTTTGGGCTCTCCATGCGAGGTTCAGTCAGAAGATATCCAGACGGTCCAGTGAAACATGGCTGTTTTGTCAAACGTTCTCAGGGCCCGTGTTTTGTTTTGCCATGTCCAACGCCCAAAAATGCCAGCCTTTTGGGACGCCTACGCCCCCTCAAGGCCTTTCTGGAGGATCAGACATGTCAGGTTAAGGCCATTCCAAGGTTTTCCGATTTTCCAACATGCGAGGTGTTATGTTTGGTGTGGAAATGTACTGACCCCGAAACGTTGCACCGAAGCCTGGTTCCCCGTGAAGGATAGCCTCCAAGTCTGCCCTGCCTGTCAAGCTGGAACCGGGGTCGAAGTTTGAATTCGACCTCGAGCACTCCATGTCTCACAGAACCCGCACCATTTTGACATTGGCGACCCAGGTCAAATTGGTGGTTCCCGGCCATCCGCTGAGCTTTTTAGATTTTCTCGCGTTAAGTGTTTGGTTGAATTCGCTGGCGCCAGGCTCATCGCCACCTAGATAGCCCAGTTGCGATCGCTTGTTGCAGTCACCGTTGCCGGATGTTGGGGGTAAAGTGGCTGGAAAAGGCGATCGCATCTGGCGATCCAGGCAGTTCTTTTATCTTTGGTGCTTTTGCTTGGATGTTAGGACTTTAACTTTGTGCCAACGAATGCTTTTGCCACAAAACCACCAAAAGTGAAGCTTTCAGCAGGGGGAGCAGAGTTCGCAACCGTTGTTTTTTTTCCGCTGGCGCGAGGCTCATGGGGCGCCTGGACTCCTTGCACCTCCACTTCGCTCTGCTGCTGCAGGGGGACTCCGAGGAAGAGCTCCCGGAGCGCATCCTGGCGGCCGCCGCCCTGCGCCGGGTGGACCTGCGCACGGGCGCCGAAAAAAAAGACAGGGACGGCGGTCTGGGGCGGAAGGCTAAGGGGGGCACGGCCATTGGGGAACCAATTTTTCTGGCCAATCCTCAGGGTTTTTCAAAGTGGATCCAATGGAAATCGGCCGAAGAAGATGGGGAGCGAAAAGATTGGGAAGAGTCTTCGTGCGGGATATGCCGTTGATTTTTTTGAGGCGTTGCCCCAACTAGGAGTTTGCAAGCATACTATCCTTGTAGGCCTATAACATGCAAAAATGGGCTTCACAGTTTGGGCCTTGGGCTTTCGCGAGACTGACAAGGTCAGCGAAGGTCGGCATCCTGCAAACTAGGGCCCCCAGCAATTGGTGCCCGTCTCTACCGTCTCTTTTTTGGTTGGGAGATTCGGTTCCCCTACTAAAGTAGACTACAGGGAAAAGAACGGTAGCCTTATGCTAACCTCTCAAATCTGGAGGACCTAGTCAAACCAGGGGGTTGCTAATTTGGGTTTCTGGTTTTGGGGCACCGCCCTATCCGCCAGGTCTGCTTGAGCCTGGGAGACGCAGCGCAGCAGATTGCGCCTTGGAATGGTTGGTTTGCAAAGCGCATTTCTGCTACACGTATGCCCCCCCATACCGGAAACGTAAACTAAGAACGCATAGTTTGACAGAGAGCAAAGCGGAAATGTGCATGTCCCACGCAACTGGGGACTGGCATTGGCATGCCGCATGCCGTCAGCAATTTCTGATTTGTCAGGGTGGAACAGTACTCTGGGCCGTTTTAGTGGATGAGACACACAGACTGGTCCTTTCGGGGGAAGTTTCAGGTTTCCAACCTCCAAAAACTGTGTTGACCTTCTTACCTCGTGCTTCAACTCAAAAACAGTTTGGGTCAACAAGACCATATTGGTACAACCACCCCTGTATTGCTCTCAGTCTCTTTGGTTGCGCCGCCAAAACTGAGCCCCAGTGTAGCTGATGGATGCTCAGGCGCGCGCCGCTGAGCCCAGGTGCCTTGGTGCAGGAAATCCGCCCGTATTTGTGTCACTGTTCGTTGGTGGTCGTTTGTGTGTGTGTGTGTGCGTTTTTTTTTTTGTTTTTGGGGAGATCTCCATGTTGGTACTTTACAATCGTTGTAGGGGTCTCCCTGTCTTAGACAACCCACATTTCGGGGAGTGTACATCGCTTGCGGCGTAACACCCTGCATCCTGATTCGAGCTTCTCTTGAGGACTTGTTGAATGCAGGCCAGGTCTCATCACGTATGTGCCACACATCTGCCCATATGGCGAGGTCCTCTCGGGCCCTTCTCGGGTCCTCCTTTGATCCTCAATTCCAATGCGCTATTAGTCCGACACCCCGTTTTGGTTTTACAACATTATTAGAAGGGGGAGGCGGGGGGCAGGGGGGGAGCCATCCAAGCGTTCCCCCCAGGGAAGGCGAGCTCACAACTAGGTAGGACCTTTTCTCGGGGATCTAGAAAATTGTGGCTTTAAAAGGACAAGGAAACCACCCATTTGTTGGGGTTGTCCCATTTTAAAACATACTGTAGAGTTTGCAGATGCAAAGGGAGGACAATCATCAGCGGCGCGCCTCCGCCAACAATGGCCCCCTGACCAGACTGCCTACCTAGAGGGGTAAATGTACTTGTTTTTGGTTCCCTTGTTTTTGTTGGTTCCTTCATTTTGTGGTTGAACCAATTATTTTGGGGTCAGAAGCTCATCTTTACAGTAACGGCTCTGCATGAACTGAATCAAACGACCACCGGCATTTTGTTTGAGTTTGTCTGCGATGCGGCTCCAACAAAGACCTCTAAGCTGCTGTGTAGTGAAAACTCGGTGTTAAATCTTCCTGACTGAGAATAGATGCCAGGAAGATCACACACCTTCTAAAGGGCATCCTCGCTCTTTGCGTTTTTGATGTCAATGGGCTTCGGCTGCCTGCTGTTCAACTACACTCTTTATGACGGGTTGGATACTTGTCAGCCTGATTCAACGGGCAGGAAAGTTTGTTAACAAAGTATGACTTGAATGTGACAATGTGGCCCACTTCCACCCGTCCATCACGCCGCCATGTGGCGTTGCATTCAATCGTGCTCACAAGCACACCTCTGAAAAGGCACCTTCCCTTGCCAAAGGATGCAACTGCATTGGCCAATGGATCAGCTAACATGAGCAGGTGTTTCAAACGCTTTTGGCGTGTGTGTGTGTGCGCAAGGTGCGTGTCCCAAACCGTGACCCGTGTTTTCCAACGAGCCCATTCTTCGTGCACACACACACACACGCACGGGCTGTCTGAAGCGCGCACGGTTACATGGCAACCGGCCGCAACTTACCGGTTTGCCAAACAAAGCAGAAACTTGACCATGGGACCGGTGAGAAGCTCAATCACTCAGAGGACAACCGCCCTTAGATAGCTTAGGCTTACGTGCGAACAGCGCAAGCCACGGGAGCAAGCAAGCCCAACACATGACACCCACGCCGGATCGAGACATACTATGCGGCGGCATCACCTCACCACCCGTTCTTGGTTTACCACAGGCTTCCCCAGGCAGCAAAATGTGGTTAACAGCTACTTGCCACAGGCAAAGGTCGCGCAAGATTGCGCCGGGCAACCAAAAAAAGGCGCCGGGCAACCAGTTTTTCGCAATCTTGCGCAAGCGGCTGAAACCGTACCGAAATGTCTCTCCCAAGGTTCTTTGGACAATACATTGCGATAGGTTGTGCATCAAGCCAGCAGAGGAAAGCGTGTCCCAAATATGACTTTTGGACAAACCCAGATGTAAAAAAATACACTATTTGTCAAGCAACAACTTTTGCTTTGCTGTTTGTTTTTTGGAGTGAGTCTCCATACCTTCGCACTATGGAAAACCTTGTGCCAAACGCGACCTTTGCCTGTGGAAAGTAGCGGTTGCACACATTTTTGTGCTTGGGAAGCGCGTGGAAGGGTGCGGCAAAGAGTGGCCACACAACATCATGCCTTAATGAGGCAACTATAGGCATTGGATCTGTGCTCTGTTAGCTCGCCCAGCCACCGGTTCTTGCATATAACACACTGCGTGTTTGTGCATACTGCTCGAGCAAAGCTCATGCACCAACATGCTTGCTTAATCCAATGTGCATTTCAAATGTTGCTTCCTTACAAGTACGGTCAATGTACGCCCGCTTGGGTGACCAGCCCATTTCACCCACAATGTCTTCTACAGCAGGCAATTTGCCATGTGATTCCAAACACGTTTCAAGCGCCTCTTTTCTCATCACAAACGGATGTGCATTGTTGGTTTGCTGCTTCTCATTTTTGTTTTATCCACATGACGCTTTGCATACTTGCCAGCTGGAAGCAAGGGGCAAGAAGTTCCATCAACAAGGCAGAACTCATAACTCAAACACGAGCCACGCAGCCAGCTGAGACCTTTGTTCTACGTGTCGCATTGGTTTTGCCAGTGTAATGGGGTGTGATAAACGCACGCCTATACGATGATACGTAAACGTGAGTGCCTGCCCAGTCTGCTGTATAAAGCCTGATATTTGGTGTATCCAGTTTCTCTATCTCACTTTCAATGCTGGCATGCAGCAAAAACATCTCGATTTTTTGGTTGAACCAATTATTATTGTTTTTTTTTTTTTGGAAAGAAAAGTAGTACTGCATTCCCCCCTCCAGGTAGTTGAATCTTGCTCCTACCGCCTGATTCTTGTCATTTTGGCTTAGGTCAGACGACAAGGCGCAGGGCAAAGCAGGGTTATTCCCGGTGCATGTTTGCTTTGCTTTGTTACAAGGAGCATAGGGACATAATGTATGGAAATGTGGCCACATGTTCTCCGGACTGGGGATTGTCGAGGCAACAAACACGGCATCCATGGGCGGGCAGGGGCACGGTTGGGTCAACCCTTAGGCGCTCAAACCACAATTCGGTAAACCCTTGTTCGGGGGGACTAGGGGTGGGTTGCCCATGGGGGGCCTGGCATAAATTGGGCTGAAGTTTGAAGCCTGCAGGCCGAGTGCTGGGGCCGGGCGCCCGCAATGCGAAGATGTCAGACAGCTTTTGGCCTGAAACGGAACTGCACCTGCCGACCAATTTCCATGTGGATGTTGTTTCTTTTCTTTTTATTATTATTGTTATTATTATTATTATTTGAATGTAACTTGTGTTGGTTGATTAAAGGGGGTAGCCGAAGAAACAAACACGGCTAGCGCTGCTGACCGATTGTGAGACGCGCTTAGAAATGGCAACGCAGGATGAACCAACCCTTGGTTGAATCATAAGGGGCTTTCCATTTTAGAGGGCGACCTTGTTCCGGTTTTGTCCAGCACAGCCTCCGGCACCTTGACCTGCACCTTTGAGGGGAGGACCCCCGATCCACCAGATTGATGAAACCGAGGTCGCCACGAGGTGTGTAGCCTTTAGCGAATGGTGCAGCGCTCTTCGGCTCTTCAGCTAGCCTTTCTGTGGCGCAAGTTTATGTTTCTAGGGGTACCTTCCCCATTCTTTCCAGCGATCCTTCTTTCAAAAAAAGACTCCAGAAACCCAGGGAAAACGGCCGGTTTTTGAAAAGAGCGATGATTGAAAAGAATGGAAAAGGAATCAACCCCTGGAATGTTGTTTGGTTCCAAAGCCACTGGGGTGAATTGTACTGATTCCAAAGCCACAGGGGTGAATTGTACTAATCAGAGCAGATGGGTGCGGAAGCCGCTCGGGTTTCCACTTGCGAGGCCCGGAAGAGCTGGGGGATGCGCTCGACGTGTTGAGGAGGCTGCTGGATTTGCGTGGGCCCCAGTCGTCCGCCCTTCGGCGGGGGGCTCCAAACAACTTGAAAGCGTTCCAGTGGAAGCCCATTTTCTGTCGGCAGGAATCCTTGGTCAGGTTCTATGTTGGGTTTTGGGAGGGTAATCCCCACACAGATCCAAAAAGTATGGAAACAGAAGAGCCTGGGGCAGACACGGGGAACCCTTTCCTTCGTCCATTTCTGTGGGGTTGTGCAGTTCCTTGTGGCGCTTGTCAGGTATGCAGGGATGTATGCTTCTCTCGGCACAGCTCTTGAAATCTGAAAGGCTTTTTGCCGACCTCTCATGCCCAGATGCAAAACTGAAAGCCGCACAACGCCATTGGAAAGGCTGGCTTGCATACAAGAAGAGAAGGAAGTTCTTTCGCCAGGGCACAATCGCGACCGCCTTCTTTTCGGTTATTCAGTAATCATTCCCGGAGCAAATGAAACCTCAAAAGGGATCTTCCCAAATGATTTTGGGCACTAATAATTTTGTTGTTTTATGTTAACCTGCAGGAGTGAGTCATGGTTCTTTTTGCATGTCGCCCGCCAAGGTCGCCGCCCAAAGAGGACCCGCGTCGGCCTTTAGGGGGGGAAGGGCTTCGTTTCACTTTCCGAGCAGACAAGTTCCCCTGGGTTGGTTCCAGTTTCCCAGCAGCCCAAACTCCCCGAAGAAAAACCCTGGGTGGTTTCACTTTGGGTTTTTTCCTCGGGGAGTTTGGATATTTCGACGGCCAACGGGCCCTCGGTTTTGAACAGCCCGCGTTCCTTTTGGACGGATGCATTAAGTTTCCTTCGTTGATTTAAAGCCTGCGGAGCCAGGCTGATGCTCGCATGTGGGCATGTGACAAGTCACTAGTGTTTCAGCACTGGTTCCCCGGATCAGCGCCAATCACAGCTACGACCAAACCGCAATTTGCCAGGACTTCCAACTTCAGACAGAGGCGGGGTGATGCAGCAAGTTTCTTTGGTGCATGTTGCTTGGATGTTAGGACTTTGACTTTTTGCCAACAAATAAATGTGGCTGCGAGTCAATTTATAAGGTCCGGAACAGGGTCCGGAACCCACATGCGATCCAGACCTCCGTTCCAGACCTCCGTTCCAGACCTTCCGTTCCAGACCTTGTTTATATATTTATGTCTAGTTTAGAGTATTTACGGTAAGGTGATTTGGTAGGTCATTGACTCCCCCCTTTTGTTTTGCCAAATGCTACGCGTTAAGGCTGGTGTTCGAGAGAAGCCTGAGGTGCTAACGATGGGGTTTGCTTGTCGAGCTTTGGTGGTTGGGGCTGCGTGGCTTGTAATCATTGGGACTTGGATGGAATTAAGCAGCGGTCCTGTTGACAGATGTGTTTTTGGAACGGCCTGTGAATGTTAAGGGTCAACCCCGCCGCAATCTGTTCGATACGATACGGTAACGGTTCGATACCGCTCTCGGTCGTCACATTGTTGAAACGACCATGTTTACATGCAGCTTGCTAGTGCAAGCCACTCGCGTAACCGTTCCAGACCCCGTTCCAGACCCGTTCCAGACGTGTTCCAGACACAGCGGAGCAATTTGCCACCAAGTCCACATGCACAGTAGCTACGCTTCTCACGCGGCCCGCCATGCCGCCGAAGAAGCCTTCAAGGAGGTGCCGTATCGTACGGCCGCGCGCCCCTGATCGCTTCATCCATCCATCTACCCATTCATTCATTCATTCATTCATCCATCCATCTATCCATCTTACACTAAATGAACGAGCAAAAGGCTAAACTCTCTCGTCGTAAAATATGTCTTCGGCGATTTCGCGTTGCTTGTTTTGTATTTTTCCTCAGGAACGATATAGCGAAGCCCCAAAAACGATAACGTCGCATGACGTGCAACTGGCGCTTCGCGCTTCTATTTTGCACTGTGTGAGCCTTCTTTTGCCCCAAGCTGTAAGTTGCCATGACAGCTCCTGTCAATGCTCCTCGGCAATGCATGGTGGGCACATGTGTGCACGAGATGGGCCCACCCAGATGGATCGCTAACGCACCCGCGCACACGCACACGCACAGGCGCCCGCAGGCACCGGCGCACGCTGCGACCTTCGAGCTGGAGCTGCCAAAGTGTAACTTGCGTACTGCGCTGGTACTGAAAGTTGCGACTTGCGACCTGGAAGTTGCAGCCAGCAAGCAAAGCCGCCAATGCTTGGGAGCCAGAAGCATAGTCTAGTCCGCTGATCACATGACTACCGCAAGGTAGAGAAGGCTCTTGTGCGCTTGCTTGGCTCTAGCTTATAGCAAGTTTGTTTTGTTCGTGACACTACACGCGCCCAGAACGATACCCAAAACGACACCCCATCGATACTCCGAGAACGTCCCGGAGCAGCCAAAGTGAGGCCTACCTAGTGCGTTTGCTTTTTCAACCACACAGCGCACATCCTTCCGCGCACACAAAGGGCCCGTAACGGGCCAGGCCGCGGACGCCTTGGCGGGCTTGCGCTTGCTCCTCAGAGATCTGCTGCTGCAGGAGGATGGGAAGGCCTGACTTGCCCGAGCAGATCTGTGATCCGGAAGGCTTTGGAGAAGAGCCCGAGCTCCAAGAGTTCTGCCGCAGAAATTGCTCACTGCAGGAAGTTCGCCGGGCACTTTCCAAATCCGCACGGCGTCGCAGGGAGGGCGCTTTGACACGCGCAATTCGCAGAGGGTTCATTGGGCGCTTTGCGCGCTCGCGAGGCCCGAACAGAGGGTTCTTCGGGCACTGCACCCACGCGCGAAACGCGGAGAACCATAGGGGACTCGTTTAAAGTAGAATGAATACAGCCCACGCAGCAAATATTGACGCTGGCTCATGAGTCACGGTCAAAATATGCGTCGATCACTTTATCAAGGCCGGGTTGGTCTTTGGGTTCCGGAACTGCACGCCTTGTTTTTGTGGTTGCCGGAAGGGCCAAACCATACCCACAAGCCAGCCAAACCATACCCACAAGCTACTGGACACTCAAGATGCGCCTATTGGGTGCTTTTGACCAAAGCTACACTCCCCGGCCTGTTACTCAAAACTGCGTTCCCCGGCTTGCTATTTGGAGGTTGCTGGAACGGCCAAACCATACCCAAAAGTAATTTTGGAGCGTCGAAAACACCTTTTCGGATCATTCGCGGGGTGTGAACTGCATTCTGGGCCACCGATTGCTGCTCATGCTTCTTGCTTGCACCCGCAGGCGCCACAGTCGGCATGCCAAACCATACCCAACGGTAATTTTGGAGCGTCGAAAACACCTTTTCGGATCACTCGAGGAGTGTGAACTGCATTCTGGGCCACCTTGCACCCGCAGGCGCCACAGTCGGCGCGCCAAACCATACCCAAAAGTCATTTTGGAGCGTCGAAAACACCTTTTCGGATCACTCGAGGAGTGTGAACTGCATTCTGGGCCACCGATCCTTCCTACTGCTCATGCTTCTTGCTTGCACCCGCAGGCGCCACAGTCGGCACGCCAAACCATACCCAAAATTCCGATCATTCGCGGAGTGTGAACTGCATTCTGGTCCACCGAAGTACTGCTTGCTCTCCTTCCTACTGCTCACGCTTCTTGCTTGCGCACGCAGGCGCCACAGTCGGCATGCCAAACCATACCCAAAAGTAATTTTAGAGCGTCGAAACACCTTTTCGGATCACTCGGGGGGTGTGAATCTGGGCCACCGATTGCTCTCCTTCCTACTGCTCATGCTTCTTGCTTGCACGACTTGGCTCCCAGTCTTCAATATGCCACCAGTCTGCGGGCTGATAGCACTCGCCCCCTCCCACGCAGCCACTCTCCACACTTGCCGGAGCAGCGCGCATCGACAAGAAGCAAAAGGCAGCTTCCGGATTCGCACGTCCCCATCACTTCGCAAACTGCTGTCCGACTCCCGGAGAAGTTTCATGAGGTCGCAGCATCTGCCTCGTCTCATCACTACTGCTGACAGGGCTCATTTGGCGCCGGGGCATGGGAGAAACATTGCGAAACACATCTGACACAAACCGAACGCAGCTGAGCCGAAACGCAAATACATGCTGCAAGCTCAGCTCACAACTCAACTTCAAACGACCGCAAATCCCACAAATCATGAGAAACAGTGAGTTGCAAGTTTTCACTGCGCAGGTCGCTTCACTTGCATTACCCGCAGGCGCCACAGTCGGCACGCCAAACCATACCCAAAAGTAATTTTAGCGCGTCGAAAACACCTTTTCGGATCATTCGGGGGGTGTGAACTGCATTCTGGGCCACCGATTGCTCTCCTTCCTACTGCTCATGCTTCTTGCTTGCACCCGCAGGCGCCACAGTCGGCACGCCAAACCATACCCAAAAGTAATTTTGGAGCGTCGAAAACACCTTTTCGGATCATTCGGGGAGTGTGAACTGCATTTTTGGCCACCGAAGTACTGCTTGCTCAAAACGATACTCAAAACGACACCGAAACCACACCTTCCTGCCTTCCTGCCTTCTTCCCTTGCTCCCTTCCTTCTTCTTCTGCCCTGCCTCCCTTCCTCTTCTGCCCTGCCTCCCTTCCTCTTCCTCCCTTCCTCTTCCTCCCTTCCTCTTCCTCCCTTCCTCTTCCTCCCTTCCTCTTCCTCCCTTCCTCTTCCTCCCTTCCCTTCCACCCTCCTTTTTCCCTTGCCCCATCCTTCCTTGCTCCCTTACTCCCTGGATTCCTTTACCCCTTCCTCCCCATCCTTCTTCCCTTCGTCCTTTCTCCTCCTGCTTTCTCTTCCTCCCAGTTTCTCTTCCTCTGCTCTCTTCCTCCATTCTTTCTCTTTCCCCCTTCCACTCTTCCTTGACATAAACACACCAGTGTCTGAAACATTGCAGAACGATATAGCGAAGCCCCAAAAACGATCACGTGTTGCTCGAAATCGCCTCTCGCTCACGTGTGCTTGAGGACTCCACACATGTCTTCCCAGAGGTCCGGAACAACCAGCCGTGCGTAACTGACTCGTTCCAGACGTCCGCGTCACCGCGGAACGTTCCACACCAGAATATTGATCCACACCCATGTTGCATTAAACCAGTAAAAGTTAAACTTTTAGCAGGGGAGCAGAGTTAGCAACCGAGGTTTATTTGACAGACACAGTGTGACTGGCAAGGATTTGTGCTACCTGAGTCCCCCACGGGTTCCGTCAGCTTTACACTTGAGATCGGCCACTGCCCGTTGCGCGAGATGTTATGGCAATGAATTTGTGAGCTCTGCAGGTTTCCTCTGGCTCAAGGTTGACTTTGGTTCGCTTTTCAGACACTGAGGGTTTGCTACCAATCAATTCCAGCCTTGTGCTTAGTTAGAGGCTCAGATTAAGACCAGGGGAAGCCGCTTTGCCGCGTTCAAAGAACGATCCGTGGCCAATCCAATGTCAATGTCCTCGACCCCGTACGGGTTTTCCACCTCTGCCAGACTCGCTGCTGAATCCGTGTGCACGGAGCGGACGCAGATGGCTTGCAGGCGACGGATTCCTGTGTGGATGCGATGGCCCCGGTTTTGGGCCGTCGTCTTCGTGATCTTGGCTATTGTTGTCGTGAGCACCTACAACTTGACTGCGTCGGAGACATCTGTGCGGATTGCTACCAGGGCGTCTGTTGTGGACCTTGCAGAGACCTATGCTGGAGAAATCCGCCGTCAGATTCGGACTTCGGTGAGTTCTGTCCATGCGCTACACGCCATGATTCAGATTGATGAGGGAGGTATCATCATGGATAATTTCGACGGTTTGGCTGCGACGCTGATCAGCACTTATGGGGGCATCACCAATTTGCAATTGGCGCCCTTGGGGAATCTGCAGCACATCTACCCACTGGTGGATGAGACGCAGGACAACCGGCCTGCCCTAGGGCTGAACCTGCTGCTGGATCCTTTTATGAGCCCGGCGGCCATCCAAGCCATCCTCCAGCGCAAGACCGTGGTGGTCGGGCCTTTGAAGCTGCTTCAAGGGGGCATCGCCATCATCGCCCGCCGGCCCATTTTCACCAGCTTCGCGCCCGCCGTGCTCCCGGACGCCTGGTTTGTCAAGGACGGGGTGAACTACACCCGGAACTGCTCCAACCCGGAGGAGCAGTACTGCAGCTTCCCGGGCCCATCACAGGACGGGACGCCCACCTTCTTCTGGGGCTTCGCCACGATGATCGGGCGCGTGCAGGAGCTGATCGCCCCCGTGGAGCTGCACCAGCTGGAACTTGGCACCGAGCGAGTGGCCGGGATCAACAACTTCGCCTACGAGCTGGCAGACCGGCGCCCGCAGGCTCCCAGCGACTTCTACGCCCAGTCCTCCCAGACAGAGTCGCTGGCCAGGGCTGTAGAGGTGGATGTCGATGTGGAGGAGGCCGGCATCACTTGGCGGCTCAAGGTCGCGCCTCTCAATGGATGGCCCACCGTGTCCTCCGACTTTTGGCTGCGAGTCTTGGTGATTCTTCCGGTGACTGCTCTGCTGGGTGTGGGCCTGGGCCTGAACATGATCATGGCCATGCGCCGGAAGGCCCAGCAACTGGCGAAGCTCGAGGACTACCGGCACGAGGTGATCTCCAAGACGATCCTGGCGTCGGTGACCAACATGAACCTGCTGCAGTTCCCCATGTGCCTCTTGGGGCTGCAGGACTTCCTGAGCCTGGGGCAGCTGATCAGCTACGAGAAGGCCCGGGAGGCCCACAAGCTGCGGTGCATCGACCTTACGGAGGACGCTGCAAGGACCTGCCGCCTGGAGGGCGTGGCCTTCCTGAGCCATCAGTGGGCAGGCTTCGACCATCCGGACCCGGAGGGCATTCAGTATAGGACGATGGTGAAGTCGGTGCAGGAGGTGGTGGCCAGGGGCATTCAGTGCAGCTGGATCTGGGTAGATTACTGTTCGATTCCACAGGGGAACGCCTGCCAGCAGCAAACTGCGATCAACTCTTTGTCGGTCTATGCCTCCTACTGCTCCGTGTTTTTGTCGGTGGTGCCTCCCTGCAAGCATGCAGACAACGGACAGGACCTCGACATCCACAGCTATAGCTCACGCGCTTGGTGCCGCTTGGAGTCCCTCAGCTACAGCACCTGCAGCTTTGACCAGGATCGGCGTGCCGCCTTCGTGTGCACCGAGGATGGCATCAGCGATGATTGGGAGGGCATGATCAACACCAAGTCCGTGTTGGATGTGCTTGGTGGCGCCTTTAGCTGCTGCGCGCGCAGCCATCCGGACGGACAACCCTGCGACAAGCAGAAGATTGTGGGCGTGATGATGGCCATCTACTGGCGGCTTTTGGCCACCTGCCGGGACACTCCTCAGCGGGCGGAGAGGGCCACTGAGCTGCTTCAGCTGGTGCAGAAAGACGAGAGCAGGTACTTTCCCGCTACGACCGCTTACTGCAGCGGAAGCTCTTGCAGAGACGTGGAGCTTTTTGACGGGTTCTTGCCGGTCCTGCGCGAAATGTTTTTGCGCGACACGGCCACGGAGCGCGAGCATCGGGTGGTCGTGGCAGGCGTCAATGAGAGTTTGAAGTGCTTGGAAAAGGCGCAGGAGGATGAGATCGACCTGGATTTTCAGAGCCTGTGATGGTGCCATACGTGCACGTGAGCCAAACAACCCCTCCATATCACGACGTACTCCTCTGTTCATTGGGGAACAAAATGAGTCGTCGAGCACCTCAATGTAAAGCTGCCCCGCAGGCCATGATCAACTCATAGCCTTTTTTGCGGCATAGCCTTTTGACCCAGGATTCATCACCTTTGGAGGGGAACACCCCCATATTAACAAACGGGGGTTTATTAATCCTGGGTCAACATTAGCCTTGCAGTGGAGTGGAAGAGACATCTCCGCCGCCCATAGATCCTGATAAGCCATGCCTTATCAGCTTTGGGAGGGTCCAATGAGCTGAACGTTGAGGGGGGGCTACCTTAAAAATAGGGCGTTCCGCAGAAGGCTGGCTTATTGGGCAAACATTGGCTACAAATGGTGCCAACTCCTCAAGATGACGTAGCTGGTCCCAAGCACCTTATGATCCATCTAGCTATGGCTTCGGCGATGGCCGAAGGCCACCCCTCAGGTGTTTTGGTGTAGCATCCCAAGCCTTTTTTGGTGTGTACGAACTGAGAAAGCGCGACTTTTGAAGCGGGACAGCTCCGGATTTCTTTCTCTCGATTGTAGTTGTAGTCTAGTCAGGCACGCACGCATGTGCCGTGCGCGGATGTGCCTTCAAGTCACCTGGAATGCGGCAATGCCAATACGACAGATGCTTCAGAGATACTGCTTGGTGTGACTAATCAACTTTCCCATGAGAGGGAAGATAATGATGTCCTATCATCAGTGTATGCTCCTTCTTTGACAAGAGCTGTCGCAAAAAAGAAGCAATGCAGGTCGGGATCTGGAGGTAAAGATGTATTGTAAGCTATACTTGCAGCATGAGTCACTTAGATTCAGGGACAAGCTTTGATTGGTGGCATCTAAGCCTCCCAACCTCCAGGTAGCCTGAAAATGCGCAAAGAGCCTTGTGGGAAGTCGTAAGCCAGCCCTGTGAGGGCAGCCGGTGCATGCTGACCCTTCTGCCGCGGGCCTCAGCAGCGTTCAACATCGCCGAACTGGGCTTTTGAAGCCTATCCTGATTCTGGTTCCAGACATTTTTCCTCTTGCGGTGTCGTTCTACGGCGTACGAATTTGGGTCCCGCCCCCACTTCGACAACCCAGAGAACAACAGCTCAGAAGGAAGTGGAGCTACGTGCGTAGACGGTTTGCATGGGCGTCTTGTTCTGACTTCAATAAGGCCCCAGTAGCTGAGTGATGATGGCGATGAACGACGAGAGGCGGATATTGTATTATATACATGCCATATTATATATATATATATATAAATCTATATATATAGGCATATATCATGTTTGCCTTTGGGTCCGGTGTTTCAATCATTACCCCCTTTCCCGCTCAAGGATCAACCTGGCCACCATTTTGGCTCATGTCAAAACATCTCGGCATGCGCCACCAAGGACTGGCTCCGAGATGTTGTCGAAGGACTGCAGAGGGTTAGACTCCCCATTGTCTTTGTCTTTGCGACTCGCTCAGTGCAACTAAGTGCGCGGCGTTTTCTTGTTGGGGGGGGGTCAGGCCCCAAAAGCAACAGCTGTTGTGTGTCTGTATACGGCTTTCTGGGGCCCAGGCTCCAATGAAAGCACAAACGACTTCACCGCTCGAAAGCGTTCCGGAACGCTTTCGGACCAGATTCGGCCCACAGAAACCCACACGTGCCAAAGCTCCGCTTTAGAGGAAGAAGCTTCGCCTGAACCTACAAAACAAGGATTGTGAGCTCCCGAGCTTGGTCTAAGGAGAGATTGGTCAAGGCTTTCTCATGCAGGCTTGGCCAACCTGGGATTTACAGGGTCAACTCTTTTGTGACCCAGGCCGGAGCAACTCGTTGAAGATAGATGGAAGGCCTTGTTGCTAAGCACGTGGAGCCTTCCTTGAATCCAATCAATTGGGCGACCCTCAACGGATTCTAAGAAATGGCCATGGGTCAAAATCCCTTTCCCTCAGTGAACATCCCACTCCCCATGTCTGTGGTGCACCTTCCCCACAATGGGATCCCATTGGCTTTGACCCACAGCCAAATGGGTTCTAGGATGCTGCATGGGTGCAAGCTGAAACTGGAACCCGTTTATTGGGGATCGTGATATGGGGTCCTAAGGATAAACAGAAGGATGCCCAAAAAAGGCCTTTCCCCAAAAGGATATCGCTTTCAGAATGGCAATCCTTCGGTTGTTGGCACGATTTTCCCTGCAGGTTCCCGGAACCTGACGCTCGGGGGGGGTCCTGGTTTGGACCATTTTCCTGTTAAAGGGACCCTCGAACGACAGGTTCCATGTGAGAAAGGGTGGGAGGGTATGTTTCGCGGGTCCCTTGTGAAACCCAGTTCCGTGAGTGGCAGTGCCTTGCATATTCAACATGTCGGGCTTTCTGGGTGCTAAATCACCCACAGCTTCAATTGTCAAACAGGGTGGGTATAATACAATGGTTCAATTGCTCCACGCCCTAACTCACCCTGCTCAGCGGGTTTTGAACCAGTTGCAAGGAAAGTCGCGACAGTTTGGTCGCCTCAGGAAGATGTCGCGGCTCGCGCCGTTGCGTGGCCCCAAGGCTAACCTGGCTATGATCCAATGCTTGCAGAGTCCAGAGCCCAAGCGTGGTCAGCATCTGATGGCTGAACTCCTTCTGCATGTCGGAACATTTTAGGCCCTCTTGCCGGAGGCTCTCAAAGCCAGACTCCGGTGTACCTGGCACTTCTTGGGGCCGACTTTGAGAAGGAAGAAAGTGGGGACCGCTTCTTTTGTGGGGAAGCGCTATATTGATGGTTCCATGTTGCCTGTGCCCCTACGTAAAAGTAAGAGAGGGTGCATAATTGTTTTCCGGTTGCAGGGCTCTCCCTTCAGCTGGCAGCCCGATATGCAAGCCCGGTAGCATACGGGCAGAATATGGCAGAATTGCATTCGTGATCGCTGTGGGTCAACAGACAGAAATGTCCATGGCGCTCAAGGGATCACCCATGGGATCGCCCAACTGGTCAAGTGCCTTTAATGGTGCTCTTTCTGAGGAGTTTGAAAATGGGGAACCCCTGCAAAAGGCTCTTGTTTCTCTTCAAAGGAACGGAACGGGGCGCCACAAGTGTAGTTTGTGTTCTTCTTCTTTGCCGTTCAATCAAAAGCGAAGGCAAGAGCAGGCTATCTCAGGCTGAGATCTCCGACGCTCTGTGGGTGGAGAGGAAGGCCCCAAAAAGTGGTGGACGCAAGAGCCCCATGCCAATGGTGTCCATTTAAGGCTAGGTCCCCCAGCAGTGCCCTGCCCTCTTTTTTTGGGGGAGAGGGTTCCCCTTCTAGACTACAAAAAAAAAACATGAAAAAAGTGGGTACCCTTCCCCCTCAAATCTGGAGGACCTAGAAGGGGAGTTGGTAAGGATTCGCCGGCATGAGGCCCTGGCCGAGCTGCTGCTGCGAGAAGACTTCCTGGGGCTTCAAGGGGCCGAGGCACGGGACTCAGTTTGGGGCTCCGAATGGGCGGAGGCTCCGGCGGAGGGGGGTTGTACACCTCAAGGGACCTATGGAGTTCCATACTTTTTCGCAGGGAACAAGAAAAGCCATGGATAGAGAGGGCCCACCTTTCACTTGGGGGTGAGGATGAAGCGCCGTTTGATGGGAGTATTGCCCAGGATGGGGTTTCAGTGTGTTGAGCAATTGTGTTTGACCCCAGCGTTTCTGCTGCAAGGGGCAGGGTATGAGTGGTCCTCCCTATGCTTCAGAGTGAGTTCGGCACGTCCTCCGGAGTCGAAAAAGGGTACCCTCCCACCAACTAACATGGAAGTGCAAAAAGGCCGTTTCCAAGAGGCAAGTAGTCTTTTCAAAGGGGCCTGTGCACAAGCCCATGTTAGCTGGTGGGAGGGTAGGGCCTCAAAAGAGAACTCCTAGGTCTTCCAGTAGTGCCCTTTTACCCTTTTCTGGGGGAGGGTTACTAAAAATAGACAAAACCGGAAAACAAGTTGGTACCCAGTCATTCTATCCTCTCTCCTGGAGGACCTCGATTCAAAGATCGGTTTCCCAGGTTCGCTTTGGCCTGGAAGCTCTGGCCCTCGCGGAGTGTGTGGTTCGTGCCAGGGGGCCTGAGCTTCACTTAGACGGTCCAGACCCAACATATACTCGGTTGTTCAGTGGCACCAATTATTTTTCCAGTTTTTTTTGTGACTGCCCCACTAAAAAATGGTCTTCCCCAAAAAGGGGTCCTTTTTTTTCCAGGGTCACTGAACAACTGAGTATAGGTCCTGTACTCGGGGATTCCTTTTTCAGGGTTTTTTGGGAGTGAATGTAATATTGCAAGAAGGCCTGCCCCATGTTCACTTGCTGTCCAGGCGGTGTTTGCCTTTGCTTACTTTCCGAATCCAGCCGAAGGCTTAAATTTAGCTGTCGTCACAAATTCTGGGCAACCGTTGGTCATCCTCCTGAAAGAGGCCGTGAAGCCTTGGGCCCAGGTTCATGAGGCCCCCCAGCATGTTCCCTTGTGAGGAGGTTGTAAGGTCCCTGAAGCAAGTGGCTTCATGAAGCCTTTCGTGCGTCGGCCGTGGTTCTGCAAGACACCTTTCGGGTCGAGGCAATGTCAGTAATCCGATCCGGGTCAAATGTCGCATTTGCATTCATGGCACTGTTGTGGACCATATGGGTTCTAAATCCCCAGTTCACATCGGGGGGACATGTTGTTCAGTGGCACCACCGCAACATCTTTGGTGGTTTCCTGCAAAACAAAAAGTTGCCAAACACAAAAAGAAGGCCATTTCCATTTTGTCAGTTGCAACTGGAGACATCGGCAACATCGGCCAAGGAGCCGGCCTTGCGCGGCACTGCGGCGCAGAGTGAGGTGGCTTGGGCTGCAGTGGGACCGACCAGCTGAAGAGTCGTCAGTGCAGGGTCTCTCCGAAAATTGGGAGCCGTTTGGATGGGGTTAAAGGGAAGCCACAAGGAAACCAACCACTTGAAGGGCCCTATAGTTATTTTGAGAGGGACCTATGTGTCAAATTACGGAGCCCCCCCCCCCCCAAAGCTTCCCTTTGGTTTCCCTTACACTCATCAAAAAAGTGTACCCTCAAAACTCACAAACTTCCTCGGATCAAGCGTCATATTCAATCGGGTGTTGCACCTGATTCGGTGTGCGACACAGCTGTGCGCCTGTTGAGGACGGTCTCATGAAACTTCCGGTGTGTTAATATAGGGGTGGAGTGGGTCTGATTTCTTACCGATGGGTTTGCCCAAGGCCCAGTCCCGCGGATGGGCTTTGGAGACCGGGGTAAAGGTAAATGAACACCACATACTTCAAACAAGTAAATTTTGTGAAGTGTGCGTGTTCATGCAGCTAATTTGTTGAAGCACGTTCAAGCGAAACCGAGCAGGCTCTAATTGGGGAACAAGAAAAGCGTGGACAGTGCCGACTCACGGCTTGCACACGACGAAGTAGTTTCCCTTATTTTCCAAGCACTCTTGAGGGTTTCCGGGGCTCCCTTCATTTTCCCGAACCCAGATCCGGATCCCGAACTCCCTTCTAAAATGGGACCCCCCCCTATATCAACCACGGGTGTATGAATTCAGGGATATTTCTGGTCCTGCCGGAGGCCATCGCTGTGCTGGCACGGGCATCTGCCAGGCCACTTGTCACATGTAGACCTCTGCCGGATTTTTTTTGTGGACCACTGCCAGGGTTGTTGGCAAGGAGTACCATCACCACGGCCAAGTCATCACCATGGCCCTGAAAAAAAATCGGACTTGACGGCGCGATAATTTTTGTTGCCTCGCAACTTGAGCATGCACATGGGCGTGGCGCGGGCTGTCAGGCAATATTCGCCCACTCACCTGGATGAGGCTGGGGGTTCAAGTTGTTGGCGCTGCCATTGACAGGACAGTCAGCACACCGCTAGCGACTGCTTGAGCGGATAAGGGGCAGCGGATATCTTCTCAGGTATAGACGGCGTATAATATCCAATACTGGTCATCTTGGGACTGCGAATTGATCATGGCAGGCTTTCTGCAACCTGACAATGCCAAAAGTCTGCCAAAGGGGCGGTTGTCTTTTTGTTGCCGGCCTTGGGTCTTCAAGGGGACGGCACAGCTGTGACGCAGCTAGACCAAACCATCGGAGCCAGCACAAACTTGCCCATGCTCATATAAGCTGGTTCAGGCTATCCACCCAGTTTTCCTCCCCCGTAGTTGCTTCAGGAAAATCAACTCCAAATAACACATATCCCAATTTCCTGCCCCCCCCCCCCAGTCGCCGGAAAGTGATGGTTCACCCACTTGTCCCCAAATGGCTTCAGTGGAAGCCATCGATCCGGCGCACCAAGCGCCACATCGCGGAGGTGATCAGCGCCTGCATGGCCGGGGGAGCCCTGGCGCAGCGGAACTTGCTGGGCTGCACGGAATCGCTCGGGGCAAGCGCCGAAGTCTTGTTTCCTTCCGGGAACGCGGGGGGGGAATCGGCGTGGCCATGGCGTGTTTGTGCGTTTTTCCGGGTCCGGCGGTTTTTCTTTGTGTTGACTTTGGGCCGTTGTTTGAACTTTCCAAAAGGAATTGGGCAAAGCCACCTTTCAAGGCCAACAAGAAGTGGCGGCCTTGAGATTTCCGCTTTGGGCAGGTTTCTTTTCAAGATGAACCAGAAAGCTTTCCATGTTCAACGTATTGGGTAGAGTTTGAGGTTGCCGCTTTTGGGGGACCCGTACGCTTTGCAGCCATGAAAGCAATTTGCATAGTGGGGCTGAGGATGGCAAGGGGCGTGAGGGGTGGCTTGGAATTGGCCAACGGAAACGTGCAAAACGCGGGTAAGCGCTGGATGGCGTTTCGACATGTCGACGGAGAGCAAAGAAGCAGGGCTGAGGAAGACAAGGCTGGCGGGGAGGTTCTGGGAGGAAGCAGGAATCTTCCCCTGCTCCGCTTTGTTTGCCCAACGCGCTAGTGCCATCAGTATCAGTGTCATCCTCAATCTCGACGGCCATGTCCTACTTCAAGCTTTGATCGTGCCAGTCACCGCCGTTGACACACGGAGTTTCAGAAGTTCAGCCGGACGTCATAGCCGGTCAGTTGGCATGTCCTAATATCCCACGTGTGGGACTGCCTTGCCATGAGCTGATGTCAGCTTTACGGCTTCATGCTTCAAAGGCTAGCCTTTGCCGGACGAGTCAGTGTGTCGGTATCAACTGCAGGTTGGAGCTTGCGGCGGCTTTGCTGACTGCTCATGGCGTGGCGCAGGGAGCCCGGAGGGTGCAAGGGCCTCTCCGGGTCGGGTCTCCTGAAAGGGGATCGGAGCCCTTTGTCCATGGGATGTTGAGCTTCAGGGCAAAATGTTGAGGCGGCGGGTGTCTCAACGCGCGAGCTTACTTTTTGTGGCATCCTCTAAAGTGCTGCCCCGATTTACCTCAATTAACGCATCCGAACACGTTGATTCGTGTTGCCGCTGTCCCAGCGGCCAAGTTTGAGCAGCTCTGGCTTTTCTGCTTGACGAGATGGACTGAACAAATAGATGGATGTGTTGTGTTGGGATTCCAGCCATTCAAGACTGTGAGAATGCATGACTCGAAGTTGAAGCTCCGTACATCATGTCGGCTTTTTCAAGAGTCGGGGCTCGTTGGTGCTGCAAATCGAGCCTCACGGTATGCAGACATCAGACCAAAGGCTTAGATTCCTATGCTAGCTATTTCATGTCCAGCAAGTTCAAGAAGCTGACATGTTAAACGAGGTTCTGTGCGGTGGAAAATCTGGAATGTGATGCCCGCCTAGTTTTCAGCCACAGTTTAATCCGGGGGTTCACTCACATAGAATCTCACTGGTGGCTGGGGGGTGCTGGAAGCCTGTACTTAACACTTTTCCTCTAGAATCCTCAACCACTAAAGGTGAATGCCAAACCAGGTGTTTTCTCTTCAAAGTTGTTCTATATATCTTAAGGCTAAGACTACGAGACATCAAATATTTTCTGTCCACATATGTGGGCCGAGTTGGCCCTACAAAGCTTGCTGGTGAGTAATTATCATCCACATCCAGGTCTTTTTGGTGTCCCCCAGGTGTGCCTTGTACCCCAAGCTGGTTCGGAGGAATTATCTTTAAACATCCAAGGGTTTTTTGGAATGTGTGTACTGCGTGCCTTTTACCCCAAAAGTCCTGGAAGCACTTGAGCCACAATCAAAACCCCGGTAGATGAAGGTTAGTAAGGGGCAGTCCCAGCCAGAAATAGTTGCGGCCGCCTCCTGAATTCTTTACATGGTTCTGGGTGGACCACTTTAACTTTGTTGCATTTCGCTCGGATGTTAGGACTTCAACTTTTTGCCAACCAATGGGTTCTCCATTAAACCACTAAAAGTTAAAAACTTTTAGCAGGGGAGCAGAAAGCAACCGAGTTAATACCGGGTTTTGATATCTCTTCACGGATGGAGCTGCTGCCGTTCCCGCCTGCGGCGTGGGTCCGCCCGCTGCTCTGGCCGCTGCGCCGGCTGCAATCCGCCTGCCCGGAGCGGGGAGCGGGCGGCGGGGAGTCGGGATCTGGGGATCTCTCGAGGTCAGTCTAATATTAACCCAACCCCTTGTTGATTAATAGGGGGTGTCCCCTTGTAGTGGTTGGATTCAGACCACTCTTGGAGGGAACACCCCTTGAATGGGACGGGTGTAGTAATCCTGGGTCAACATTATACCAAACAACATCCCTGCGGACGGTTTGCCCCGCTTTTCAGCAGTCCGGCACATGCGAGTAGTGAACTCAGTGAATGGCAGAACCGGGGTCATCCCCCGGAGCCGGGTTTGCACCTCGTTCTTTTCAAGTTCAAGGCACGACGCTTTGTGGTGCGCCCGTTTGTCGGCTACAGAAGCTTTCTCAGTCCCTACACACACAACACCCGAGGGTCAGAATAGGTCCCGAAGCGCGCGCGCACACACACACACACCAAATGCCTCGAGGATAGCCCCCGCTAGAGTTGTTTTTGGAGACCAATGAATCATATATGCAGTTGTTTGGTTTACCACCCCACCCCTCCCCCCCACCCCACCCCACCCCACACCACACCACACCACACCACACCACACCACACCACCCCACACCACACCACACCACACCACCCCACCCCACACCACCCCACCCCACCCCACCCCACCCCCACCCCCAACAGTGACGAGCCAAAAAGCTGGACGGCGCCCAGTCCGCAAGCACCATGGAAGTGAAGTGACTCAGTTCAGGACTCCCTGTTTCAGCGCGGCTCTCGGCTCAAGGTCTTCAAACCTGGGCTTCACGCGGCCCTCGCCTCGTTTCCTCGCCTCGTTTCCTCGAGTCGACCGACGCCATGGCCTGCGTCAATGTGCCGGGACAAGCCTTGGCGCCCATCTCCCGGCTCATGGCCAGGGTCTGGGGCAACAGCGGCACCTCGGACTGGCGAAGGGAGGGGGCCGCTTTTGGGCCGTAAAACGGGGGTCATTTTGGGCTTGGGGTTCAAAGGGAAGGGAAGTACTCTCTTCTGACTTTGGCGAAGTTAGAGGAAAATCACGTGTGAAGTTTGGAATCAGGTCGTGCTGCTTGTTTCTGCCCGGCGAAATCGGCTTGCTTGCTTGCTTGCTTGCTTGCTTGCTTGCTTGCTTGCTTGCTTGCTTGCTTGCTTGCTTGCTTGCTTGCTTGCTTGCTTGCTTGCTTGCTTGCTTGCTTGCTTGCTTGCTTGCTTGCTTGCTTGCTTGCTTGCTTGCTTGCTTGCTTGCTTGCTTGCTTGCTTTGCTTGCTTTGATTGCTTGCTTGCTCACTGGCTTGCTCACTGGCTTGCCTACTTGCTGACTTGCTTTCGTGCGTCCGTGTGTTAGTTGGTTGGTCGGGTAGTCTGTCGGTCGGTTGTTCTGTTGGTTGTTGGATTCTTGCTTGCTTGCCTGGTTTTGGTTGAGGTTGTTCTGTCTGGGGCTTGAGACTTTCAGCGCACAGTGCGACCAGGTGTTTTGGGGCTTGGAACCACAAGGTTTCAACCTTGCGATGCATACGCCTGCAAATCATTGTTCTTCATTGCCTATTTGCTTGTGGGTGGTTTTTATGGAACCCACCAAATTTGTGATGTTCCTGTTGGTTTCCCCCTTAAAACCAACCAAAAGAGGGCTTCCCTCAAAACACACACACCCTTCCATCAAATTCCGGGCTTTAACCCTTCCCCGTGCAAAGAAGAAAAAAAGAGCACATGCCTCAGGAGAGAACCCACAGATGAAGGACTCCAAGGCAGGGCCGGGGAAGGTTTGCTCGTGCGGTTTGATCATGAGTTTCCTTTTGGGGTGTTCGAAGGGGCACCCTTCCAACAATCATTTTAGGGGTAGCTTCCATTTCCATTCTTTCCAGGGATCCTTCTCTCCAGAAACCTGCGGAAACCTAGGGAAACGGCCGGTTTTTGAAAAGAACCATGGTTGGAAAGAATGGGGAATCAACCCTTAGAATCATGGCAGTCAGGGAGGTTTCCCAAAAGGAAATCAGTCTTTGCACACCTTGTGAGCATCCATGATTGGAGGGACAGGAAGAACAGGAATCATGTGTATAAGAGCCAATGTCGGGGCACAGTATCCGCTATTGAGTTGTGGATGGTGCAGTGTCGGTTTTTCAGGAGGGGGAATCGGTTTCTGATACTCCTTTGTCGTGTTTGTTTTTTGTGGTACGACATATTGTTGGGCATTGATATGTTTCCTCTCTATCAGCTGTTCGACTAGTTGCAAAGCATACATCTCGCTAATCCAAGAGGGCGCATCGGATCTTTGAGCTACTTTGGGCATTCAGAGGGTGTTTTTTTGTTTTTTTTTCCAGAGGCCTTGTTCAGAATTCAACTGTCTTTTTTGCGTGCGGTGCAACCAACCTTCGCCAGATTTAAAATTTGGTACTTCCACATTGACAAGCTTGCCTGGCAAAGCCCAATGCTTTTGGGACATGCGCGTTTGCATCTGTGAGCTTTGGGCCAAGCGGAAGGTGGCTCTCAAGAAGACCGAGGAAGACAAGCCAGAGAAGGTCGAGAAGAAGCGCAGCAAGGATGGGATGTGTGTTTGTATTGAACCCAGAGGCTCCTGGCTTCGGCTTTAGTCGGCTTTCAATGGAAGACCCGACCCCTCCATCAGACACCCCGAAGGTGGTTGGGGGTCTGAAAGCCAGCTTGTTTGAAGGCCCGAAATCAGTTGGGAGAATCTGGGAAGGATCAATAGCCAGAAAGGGCGATCTATTCCCAGGTCTAAATATTCCCTGGATTGGGTGGGTACACATTCAGACATACACGCGAATCTCCCTTGCTTGACAACATCCGCGGTACATGCAACACCTTGGCATGCCCACAGCATTCAATGACCCCTGCAGTTGAGATGTGGTTGCGTGCGCGTGGATCCGGCTGTGCACTGTTTGCATGCATGCCTGGCGAGGAAGTGCGCATCGATGGAACCACCACGGTGCCCACCGACGTGTACTGGAGTACCTTGTACTTGACAACCGGCAATGTTGTTTACTGATAGGGCACTGTCCTTATTTTGTGCAGCTGTGCATCCCAGCTGCAGGTTCTCAACTTATATCCCGGACCCTTTTGTTTGCTTTCGGGGATGCCGGCTGCAGTGGCAACACACACACACAGACACACCAATTGCCCCAAGAGGCAAGTGTTTGAAACATGCTGCTTGACACAGTGTGATTGCGGCTTTCAGCTTTGCTTTTTGGCAGAAGAGTTTACCGTAATCGCCGGGATTTTGATCCGACAAGCGACTAGGACTGGAACTGCAAGCTGTCGGTCCTGTTTCCCTGGACTGGAGGTTGATTAAACGAGATGCTGCGATCTTTGGGGACAAAGTTATCATTTGGTGATGGGCTTATGTTGAGAGGGAACATGTACAAGTGACAAGTAACCCTGCAGTGCTTTGGTGGTTGGACGGGTGTTTGCGGCTCATTCATCCTTGAAACAGCACCGCCAATTGATTTAGTGTGTACAAACCTATTTCTTTTTAGTGTAGCTTGGGGCCAGTCGCTTTTTCTTTGTGGCCGAAAAGCGCTAAAAGATGCTTGGGGAAGGAAAGGAGTCGAATCCTTCAGGTTTCCCTTGCGCTTCGATCCAGCACCGGTTGCGCCGAGCGCACACCTGAGGCATGCTGCGTGCCGGCGAGCGCGCCAAAAGCGCGGGCCAACACCGCCTCAAGGATCGCGGATCTCGGAACCCGCCGCTCTGAGAAAATAGGCTGGCCGATTTGTCTCGGTTTTGTCCTCAAGTTGTGCTTATGTCGTTTTGGCTGCGTGTCTTGGGTTGTGTTGTAGCTTTTTTTGTCAAGGTCATTTGGGAACTTCACGTTCCCTTGCTTCTGTTTTGGAGTCGAATGTTGGGTCTCACCTTTTCACCGGAGCTTGTAGCGTTGTAGTTGCCGTCATCGTTGTCTTGTTGTTCTTGGTGTTGTGACTTATTCTTGGTATTGTTATATGTGTGTTTTTAAATTAGCCTTTGTGGTTTTGGCTATTGTTCTCGATTTTGGGGCTTGTTCTGATTGTTGGCTCACAGGCCGGCCACATGGCTGCATGGCTTCTCATTTTGTGTCCGCATTCTGAGGTTGGTCGACACCTATGAGCAACATTTGGTGAAGAGCAAGTGACAGGGTCCAAAATAACCCTGTCCAAAATGGCTCCGTTCTCCAGTGCCCTTCTCTCCGACTCTCAGTTGTCCAGTGGCTACCTCGTGACCTGTTGGTCTTGTTCGATTTTGGTTGATGAGTTCAGTCATGGTCCCAACCGTGTGCTTGCTTTCAGATAGGTTAGAGAAAAAAACCAAAAAAGCAAGTGAGGGTTGTCCGTTTCTCTCACAAGAAAGCTAAGATGCATCCTTCAACGGACTATGGGCAACAGTGAACGGAGCAGAAAAGGGCGCCTTTGGGTTCCCCAACGAGGCCACCAGAGCACGCCAAATCGCATGCAAGCCCCTGGCCCTTGGCCCTTTAGGCATCGAGTTCCTCAAGAAAGCTGTCCAACACAAACCAATTGGATCAAGAGACCTGTTCCAGCGCGGGATAGCTTCATTGAGTGACTCGTCCCGCATGTTCCACATGCGGGGCCTTTCGCTTCGCATGGTTGAGCCCCGTTTTCCGTTCTGGAATGCCCCGCTCTTAGCATACGTCCAATCATCCTCTGCAATTGTCCACAGAGATTGCTACTGAGAATTTGTTGCACGTTCTGCTTTCTGAAACGGAGAGGCTCCGATCAAGTGGTTGTGAGTGCTTCACACGTCTCACACTTCGATTTCGGCCTGCTGTGCCGTGTTCTTCGGGGCACCGTCCGAGACGGACTGCATAGCATTCTTTGCCCGCAAGGTCAAAGTCGTGGTGCCAGAGCACCTGCGAATTTAGAATCGGATCCATGGCTCCGACCGATTGGTCCAGGCTGGTCGCATGGCGTGCTGGTCAAACCCTTTTTGCGGCGACAGTGATACTGTGGATAGTCAAAATCCTGTACCACCTGAGAAACCCTCTGTAAATACCAACAAACAATGATTTCCCTTAGTTTCAAAGTGGTGCAGGATTTTGTCCATCCACAGCAGGACTGTTTTAGACACGTGTTCACGTATTGTGTGCGGCTAACACCAAGCTTTGTGCCAACTTTGGTGTGTGACCCAGGGGTTTCCCGCGCATGAATGCAGCCTCTTTGCCGGATGCCTAGTGCGTGCCTTCAGGCCGAGCGCGACAGCTTGTTGCCTGACCTGAAGCATGTCAAGCTTCCTGCTTAAAGCACTGGCGCCTTTCAAAGCCGCCAGCACCTTTCTGCGGTGCCACCTGCCCTGCGAGAAGCCTCAGCTAGGTTTTGAGTACAACTATAGTAGTACAGTATGACTTGCTTGCAGTGTTGAAGGCACCTGGCTTTCCAATGTTGCTTTGGAAGGTCGTGCATGTGGGCGTTAGCCCCATCCGTCAAGCAGCTGTCGACAGGGCTTCTTTCAGCGTCTCCGCAAGGTCAAACTGGACGCTTCGCTTGAGCCACACCGAGAAAATCACCGGGCGTGTGATCCGGTCGCTGCCAGGGCATGGGAGAGCAAAAGGAGGAAAGCTGAAAGTGGCTCGTTGTGCCGTCGCCGTATGGCAAATTTTCATGCGGGACACAGGAAAAGGCATGAATGTCGTTATGTATGGGCCCGTCCCTAAACCTAACCTAATCGATGGGAAGGGGATGGGCGGGGAACAAACAACATCTTACAATAACCCGGATTGCACTTGAGTCTGGCTGGAACTGGTGGTGCTTGCCAATCTGCAGCTCTCAGCTGCAGCTCCAAGCTGCAGCTCTCAGCTGGAGCTGCAGCTCTCAGCTGGAGCTGCAGAAGTGTCCTTTGTTTACTGCACGTGTACTGAGAAGTTGCGGTTTCGAGCTGGAGCCGGAAGTGTACTTCATGTACTTTGTTTGCCACACTTGTACTGAAAAGCGGGCGATTTGGAGCTGCGGAATTGTACTTTGTTTGCTGCACAGCGCAGTACACTTATAAGTTAAAGAGTTTTGAGCTGGAGGGCGGCAACATCGGGAAAGTCGTAGAGAAGGATGGGATGCATCCTCAAAATTTTTGTCAAATGTAGGTCCGGGATGCGTTGGGTCCTTACGCGTTGTACCGGTCATGTGCTAAAGTAGAAACTCGGCCCTGCTTTGAAATGAGCATCGTTGTTTCGGCGCAGAGGGAAGAATGGATTCAACCAGCACTTGTTGCAACCTAACGTCCCGGAGTCCAAGCGAAAAGCGCGCACATCGACAGCCAGACATCATCGCCAACTGAATGTCAACTCAGTCGCCGCCATGCCGTTATCCCAATCGCTTGCCAAGAAAAGTTTGCCGCCACCTCTATCGAGGCATCGCTGGCAGGGGCGGAGGCGGACTTCAGGAAGAAGTAGGTTGCGAAATAACTGGCGTTGTTCACTCAGAGAACCAGCAGGGCACGGAGTATATGTTTTGTTCAGACCTACTTGATTCCCAGGAGTTGGTCCCAAGGTGCCCAACAGTTGCATTGGCCATTGGGGTACTACTTGTAGGTAACCAAATGGCTGACACAGGTAAACACGCAAGTCAGGCTCTATGAAAGAAGCGTGTGATTTCAATAAGCACATTCAGCAGTGGTTCGCTGGAACAATTCATCGCAGAGGCAAGCAAAATCTTCTTGGACGCCATGGCGCAACATAAGTCCGCAGATCAAGAAGACACCTAGCGAATCGTGATACGCCAGTGCGCCACACCCCTTGGAGGATGTTGTGACCGATTCAGCCAATTGCAGCCTTCAGCTCAGCATCCCTTAAATATTGAAGGTTTGGCAGGGTGCTCTAGGTACGGCGTGACCTATTGGAAAAAATCATAATGTGGGCAAACCTCTGAAATGGAACAGCCCAACTTTGGGGGTTTCAAATGAAGAAGGACTGCCATTAGATACAAGTTGGTAGAACTTCTGACCAACTTCAGAGTTGTGACCCGGACCGATCCACCCATCAACTAGACGCAATCCCCGGCAAACTAGAACCTATAATTGGGCTCAAAAGATGCCAATGCTGAAGCAAAGTAGCCGAAACTCCCTCTCGCACTTGATACTTACTTTCCTAAAGAAAAAATTGAAAAATAATCTAGGCCAGAGGACTTCCTCCATCAAGAGCATGTGTCTTTTTTTGGCTTTCGCAAGAAATACACAGGTGTCATCCGTTCGTGATGCCACGTGCTTTGGAGACTTTGCAGGCAATTGCAGACACAGTGCCGAATCCGGACAACAGCACCTGGGAAAACATCCGGACGTCCCAAAAATGCCATCTTGATTGATACAGCTTAGGCCAAAAAGGAATGATACTTCGGGGTCTCTAAGACTTGCGGCCTACAAGAGGCGTCTTTGCTTTGGCCGCAATTACCTCCTGTCCTCTCTGCTTTTTTAGGTGCCGACATGTGTGACTTGGGGTAAGCCCAAGATTTGGCAGAGTGGCAGCCGCGTGACCTTTTGCGCACCTATGCCGCTGCAATGCTTTTGCCGCCATTCTTGATATGGTTTGTTTGCAAGCACACTTGCACGCACAGCATAATTTTTTGAGCCGAGTGGGGCTCAAGTAGGGTTCGGCCTTGGCTTAGCCGGCTGTCCTCCCTTTTGGGTTGTCTTGCGCGTTGTCTGTTTTTGGGCTGGGAAACCCGCTAAACCAAGGCCATCACATGTCTCTCGCCAAATGCCGTGAGTACACTGTTTTTTACTCACGAACATGGATTGGGGTCGGGGTCACTCTTCGGGGGGGCTTCGATCTCGCTTGCGAATGTGTGGAGTAGTGGGTTCTACTGCCTGGTCAACTGGGGATGCTGGAGCAAACCTCGCTTGGCGCAGCCGCCTTTTCCAAGACGGGCTATGCTTCCATGCTTGGCACGCAACAATTCACCGGTGCCGCAAGTGGCAGGGGTCCACCAGATTAAGGACTCAAACAAACTCCTCGGGGCCCTGGTTTTGGGTTCCATGTTACTTGGCCGGGGCATGCCTTTCTAAGACCCAAAGACCTTGTGTCAGGAGCTCTTCACAAATCTTTTGCCGCCTGGCAGAGTTGGTGCCGCTGAGGCCTTCCGGCGTGTTCGTTGTATAGCAGTGCTCTCGAAACAGATGCAGGAGCGCAGCATTCTTGGATTCCACACGTTTCAATCTCTGTCTCCCGTGTGATTTATGAATGAAAACTCATGGGACAACGGTCCCAATTGTCCATTGCAAGGGCGACCCTTTGCATGAAGCATAGCCAGCAGGTTGGCATGCTCCTTTGGCGAGAAAGCATGCGATATTTTGTTGAGGTTGCCATGTGGCTCGGCTTGTCACCCCTTCAACAGTATGCAGCTGCAAAGGAAAAGAGGGGATGACCTAGGCTTTCTCCCTTTAGGCTTCCCAATAAAACCTCAAGAACTTCAAGAACCCTACAGCTTCCCACACGTTCTCTGACATTCGAGGAAACTATTCGAACACCTGGGCCTCCGTTGGCTGACTGCATCCCACAGCGTTGCATTGCATTGGGTTCTGAGCAGTCGTTTGTTTGGAAGCGGCCCCTAAACATGGTCAACAGAGGATTCACGTCAAGTTTTCCGGACCCCCCCTCTTTGGCACTGAGTGTGGTTGGGGGACCCCGCATTGTAGAGGCGTCCCTATCGTCGGGTTCGGTGTTAGTTCTCCCTAACGCGTGCCTGAAGGGCATCGCGTGCCCTAGGCATGTGCTCGCTGCCATTGCAGATCCAATCATCAGCAGCTTGTCAGCCACCGGGTGTGCTACCAGGATGCATCCCACAGAATCAGCTCCCCCACCCCCCCGCCCCATGGCAAGCAAATCAAGAATGGGAGAGACAGTCCCCTGGTCAAGGGTTAGGGCTGGGGATCTTTAATTTTCTGTCTCGTGGGCACAAGAGAGCTGGCGTATTGGGACATATTGGGACTGGTATAGGTGCCTGCGCAACACAACAGCCCGCCTCGCCAAACTGCAAATTGAGCCATCGCACGGGCCCCAAGTGCCCAGCTAGCGATCCTTCCTTCAAAAAACCTATCTAGCAAATGTATAGTTGTTGCCCCTTTTTTGTGCGCAGTTTACCTGAGAATAAAGCGAGCTCATTACTACGTAGGTCCTTTACTTGGAGAGCACTCATTTCCGATTTGGAATTGTTGTGGATTTGTTTAAAGGGGTGCAGAATGATGTGCACAAATATGTGCAGGCCAAATGGCAACAATGCCCTTTGCCAGCGCGGGGTCTTCCGCGGACAGCTTATGAAAGAGGGTTCATTGGGATGCCCTCATTCTATGTTTCATGAACAGGGTGCAAAAGATGAGGCCCATGGTTGCTATGTGGGCATTCCTTTGGAAACCTTGGACCATCCCGATTGTGTTCCAAGCGCCTCGGAGCCTTCCTTCAGCCGTGGCTGTGGGGCCCTTTGTGTTCCTGAAAGTGGGAACCCCACCGAAAGGGATGATCGGATGATTGCCCTTGGGCTTCCCTTGAGAACTTCAGCACAAAAAGGGCCCCCCTCAGAAGCAAAACGGCGCATAGATGCACATCCAAGCGCACGCACGCGTCGCGCGCAAGCTCGCACCCCCCCCCTCCACAGACACAGACACAGACACAGACACAGACACAGACACAGACACACATACAGACACAGACACACACACAGACACACACACACACAGACACACACACACAGACACACACACACACACAGACACACACACACACACACACACACACACACCCACCCACCCACCCACCCACCCACCCACCCACCCACCCACAGGCA
>CAUJNA010000769.1:0-92500 GCA_963377175.1 Effrenium voratum
GAAAGTGGGAGAAGAGGGGGGGCGGTGGCGCGTGTTCCACCACTCAATCTTGTGTGGCAGGGGCCTCCACGGTGCAAGTCCGGATATTTGAAGACGGCTGAGAGAGCGTGTTGTTTCTGGGCGCGCGTGCAGCGCAGTGCGCGTAACGCGTGAGGCTTTGGTCAAGGCGGCCGTGTTTTGGTTGCAAGTTTTGTCAAGCTTGAAGTGGGCCTCAGGTCGTGCGGGCTCAAAAATAGGGCCGCGCTGCGGCCCTAGATATGGGGCCGTTTCTTTTTGCGGAGATAAAAAAGGGCTGCAGAAAGGGCGAGTCGGAGGGTCTGGGCGGGGGTTTGAGCGGTGCTCGCCAAGCAAAGGCCTTGCGTGTGGCAGCCAGTAAGTCTCAGCGGGCGGAGGGCAACGGTTTCGCTGGACAGCTGGCGCAGAAGCGCTGAGAGTTGCAACTGGCAAGGCCCCGGGCGCGTGGCTGCGATTTGCAAGCCTTTGCGCGGCCCGAGATTCAGGGCCGCTTGTGGGGCGTCCGGTGCAGCGCAGTGTGATGCTGCTGTGGCAGCAGCGAGCGCTTGAATGTGCAGCTGGGCCGCAGTTCGCAGTCGGGCATAGTCGCACTAGTCGTTATTCTAGTCGTTATTCTAGTCGTTATTCTAGTCGTGAGTTCGGAAGCCTCAAGCGTTTCCCAGTCGGTAATCTCAGAGTATTGAAAGATAAGAAAGGCATTTTCCTTTCAAGCCAGAGCCAAGTTCATGAATACCTGTGAGTTATGTGGTTTCGTGGAATAACGACTAGAATAACGACTAGAATAACGACTATAACGACTAGACAACGAGTAGAGAAAGCGTCAGAATCACGTGCCGAGCACAGTTGGCGCCCGTGCGTTGTTGGCGCGTCTTGAGGCGCTGTGGCAGGCGAGGGCGGTTGACAAGTCTAGTCTTGAGCTCGCTCCCCCTCCCCGCTCCCCTGCGTTTCAACGCCAACAACGCACGGGCGCCAACTGTGCTCGGCGCGTGATTCTGACGCTTTCTCTACTCGTTGTCTAGTCGTTATTCTAGTCGTTATAGTCGTTATTCTAGTCGCTATTCTAGTCGTTATTCCACGAAACCACATAACTCACAGGTCTTCAGGGAAATTCACTTTTTTGTTGGTGAATTCCCGTGTGCCTTGCTTTATTTGTTCTATGCAAGGTTTGTCATTTATGCATGTAAATGGCGCCGTCGTTGCCATTCTTCTCGAGTGGGTGGGTGTGGTGGGTTCCCCTTTGTTGCAACGCACTGAACAACAGTGAAATTTTTGCCCGCCCTCCCATCCCTGTGTAAACCTTTCAAGGCTTTGTTGTTAGACAAGGTCGGGGTGATGGTTGCAGACCTTGTCGCCAGACAGGGTCGCCTTTTTAACGGACTTCCCCCGTGTTTGCCTTAGCAGGAAAAGAGCAGCTTTGTCCGCGATCTTTTCATGTGTCAGATATTAACAGACAAGGGTGGTGAAAGGAATAAAGACAGCTCGGCAGCAGAAGCAGGCATCAACAAGATGTTCACGACATCTTGGCCTTTGCAAATTTTTGCGCAGCTTGTTGCCTCCTGGGCGCATGCTAAAAACGTTCTTCTGCAGCCGACTCATTTGCCAGGGCGCTACAATGAGTGGGCAGATGACTTGAGCAGAAATCGCCTTGAGCGCTTCGCACACCGCCCTGCGGGTCGCGTGCGCTTCAGCCCTGCCAGCCTTGCACTGGCAGGTAGAGGCATCACACTGTGCCCCGCAGAAGCGCCCTGGCCCAGAACATCTGTCCGCAGCTGCCGGGCACTTGTAACCTAGCCTCAACATGCCCTTGCATGTTTCAGAGCTAGCAAGAGTCTCCTCTCACCGCTACGCGCTCTTGCCCTCCAGCTCGGCTCTGCACGCGCTTTTCCGTGGCCAGAAGACCTGGCTGCGATGGCAGAGTTTGAGCTCAAACCCCACACATCAGGAAAATAGACTGATGAAGAGCCGCTGCATTGAGGTATAAGCAATGCCCTCGCATTGCCTCTCCCTGTGCTTCGTTTCGCTGCCGGTGCAACCCCGCACTGAAGAGGGGGACTTTGCGCCTTGGCATCAATCGCCTGGGTTGGTTTGGGAAGCGCTGAAGGAGGGGAACATCTCGCCCCTTGTCCTAGGTGCACCGCAGTGCCCTAGAAAAGTGCCACCTTCCCAAGCAACCCGGTAAAAAAGGTGTGCGCCTTGCAGTCGGCTTTTGGGTTCTGGGTTCTTAGTGTTTTGAGGCTAGGAGCAGTGCGCGGGACCTTTAACGCTAAGGGTTTTCTTTTCCCTTGTGTTTTATAGGTTTGGCCTCAAACTCACGTTTAGGACTCGCAGTCCTGGTTTTGTTTGAAACCCACCCACCCAACCCTTCTAAGCCTTAAGCGTGCTTAGGCTTCCCGGACAGTCCTCCAAGCTTGGAGCCTACCGGACAAGAACTGGGAGCGCGCTCTCAGCTTCGTATCAGGGCCCAGACCCGCGGTCTGGCCCTGTTTGCGTCTTTGGACCCGCAGGTCCTTTGATGCGGGCGTGGGCACGCATGCCACGCCCTCCTTTGGCATTTTAAAGCAAGGACACGCTTGTCTTGCGACATTGTTTTTCACAAGGGGGGGGGACATCTCGCCCCTTGTCCTAGGTGCACCGCAGTGCCCTAAGAAAGTGCCACCTTCCCAAGCAACCCGGTAAAAAAGGTGTGCGCTTTGCAGTCGGCTTTTAGGTTCTGGGTTCTTAGTGTTTTGAGGCTAGGAGCAGTGCGCGGGACCTTTAACAGATTAGTAGCTTTGGCGAAGGTCTGCGAAACCTGCGTGTGAGTGCCCGGCCTCAGCCACGCGCCCACGCACCCGCAACTGTACCCCCACCAACGCCGGCAGGCGCACAGGCACGCGCGTGCGCGCCACGCCCAGGCGCACGCGCGTGCGCACGCGCCCAGGCCCACACGCCCACCCCCCACACGCTTGCGCACTCGCGCGTTCGCGTTCACACACACACACACACGCTTGCAGACTCTCAAAACATACATCTTCTTTGTATGACATCCGACACGGCAATGACAATGCCTTGCTAACCTCGGATCCATGGAGGGGCAATAAGATTCCAATGTGCACGCGCGTAACCACTCTGCCAGATTGAATTTGAGCAATGAGCCGGAACTGAAAGAACAAAACACACATAGCTGAACAATCTAAGCTCTACCTGAAAGGCGACTGTGTTTGAAGCTGATGTGGGCCGAGCTTGGAAACGGTGTGCACGTGTTTAGACACCATCTTTGTCCATAGGTGGACGTTTGCAAAAGCAATCACTGAGCACTTGCAAGTCTTGATTAGGATCTGCAGACAGGAACATGTGCCACGATATGCCTCCGCAGTTTGATTCGTGGCAGCTTAGAACGCAGTTGTGCGATGGACCAAAATGGCAGAGGCATCAGCGGCGTTGTGAAACATGTGTGCGACTTCGCTGTACATTGCAGGTCGAGTTTGTTCCGCTTACTCATGAGTGCTGCTGACTTGGTTTATGACCTTTGCATGATTTGTATGCTCGCATCATTAATTGGCCAGGATTCTCAGCCAAAGTCTCTCAAACATCCACAGGGCTGTCAGCGTCCTCAGAGCTTCAGTCTTATTGAAGAGAACAGTGGACCGTGTTTGGATTCACAAGGCGAGCGGAGGCTTTGCTTTCACCAAACTGGATTGCTCCAACAAGGTTGGCAAGACAGATGCACTGGCATCAAAACATGTGCAATGCCCTTCTGACTATTTCTGCATTTTGTCAAGGAGCTGACAGAGCTTGGGAACAAGGTCGAGAACTATACACAGTGTTTTGGCACACAATTTGGTGTTGCTTGCAAAACTTTGCAGTTTCCCTCCTTATTGCGGATACTTGCGATGTGTGCTGGGCAAGGCTGCGTCACGTCATTCTCTCCAATAACAAGCCGCTACCTTGGTTAGACAACCAAGTGTTTGGATCGCTTGAACGCGATCGAGGCTCAACAGTATTGATGCAGTGACGAGGCCAATCGATAAATCTTCTGAAGCCATGAATCTTCTGAAGTTAAATGTGTGTCTAAGGTTGCCGCACCTTCTCACGCTGCAGTTCGACAACAACGAGGCAGCTTGCATACTGTAATTTCCAGCATCGCCGTGTTTGCAGTTTGATCGTCAGCACGTCTTGCAATCAGAAGCACACGTGTCGGACCATGACAACTGCTCCGAGACAGTGGTGGATCGAACATTTGGCAGCAAATTGGTGTTGCCCAAAGTGGCAGCACATTATGAAAAAGAGAGAAGCAGCAGACTTGTTCATCACAACCACTTTGGGTCTCAGAATTGCATTGTATTTTGCATAGTGCGACTTGCAAGGCCAGCAGTTCTGCACAAACGATTCCACTTAGAATTAGCGTGCACATGTTGGATTTTGTCACTGCCTCCGAACCTGCTGATTGCGATACAAACACTATAACCATTGCAAGACCTACCTTTGAACCGATGACTGTATTGTTTTGATTTGATAACAAGGTTTTGCAAATTCCATGGCTCCACATAGCTGGCCCAAAGAAGGCCGGTTGTGGAGACTGCGAACATGCAACCGCCGTCTTGGCAGGTCAGATTCGAGAGATGCGTTGCTGTACTTCGATTCACCTGAAGGATTGCCATGCGCATACGCAGAAGTCTTTGCAGGAGGCAGATGTCGGCGGACCCTGTTGCATTACAAGCGTTTGTGGCCGTTTGGTGTATCCTTGAGCTTTGACGGTTAGTGAGACAGTGCATGAAAGCTTGCGCCTATGCAGGCAGTTCGTTCAAAAACGCAGTTGCGTTACTTTGAACTGGTCGCACCGACATGATGGCTTTCGATGAAAAGTCAGTGATTGGCAAAGAGGAGAGAACGAGCCTGGAGTGTTCTTAATTCCTGGCTCTGCTGCTGGTGAGTTCCATGTCCTCCATTGACCTGAAGGTGCATAAAACTTTACACACATCCTCACCTTGCTCGTTGTGTATTTGACCTCATTGCATGCACTTTTGTCCTTCCACTGCAGCATTGCGGTGAATGCCTCATTTTGCTGCGTGAGAAGGCACTAAATTCCGTGACTTGTTCAAGCTCTAACAAACAACAGGCGGCCATTTGCCGTGCATCCTCAAACATCATTTCAGCATCATGATTTAGAGCCAGGGTTCGGGCGGCTTCGGATTCCTTGCTTGTTTGCAGCCCGGTCCCTTCAGGTTCCGGGCCAATGCATGTGGCTGTTCTTGCGAGCGACTCAGATTAAGTCGGTTGGGTGAGTGAGTTGGAGTTGGAGCAGAAAGACTAGCTCGGTTGGTTGCGGAGTTATCTTGGTCAAGCTTGATCAAGTTCACATGCACGGTTCATATGACGTGAATGAAAACGAGAGAGAGAGAGAGAGAGAGAGAGAGAGATGGCGCTGAAGGCTTCGCTTCTGGCCTCAAGGCACACGCCACCCTCGTAAACACAGCTAACCATGAGCAGTCCACGAGGAGCAGCCCACTCTTGGGGAGTTGCAGTTATGTGATTCCACGTGTCACCCTACGGGGCTTGGCTAGGCATGACATGTATCACATTCAGCGCGTGGTTGGTAAAAGACATGCTGATCAAAATGGAGGTTTGGCTTTTAGGTATGTGAAGCCTTCCTTCTATTTGGGCATTTTCCAGGCTCGCTCCGCTGTAGGCTCCGCAAATCATTGCACAGCATTTGTGCGTTCGGGACAATGATTTGCCCGTGGCTTAGACGCACCTCTTTGTTTGAAGCTCAAACAAATACATCTTTCCAAAGCTCTGCTACACTGATGCTGACAACCAACCTCACCAGGCGAATTCAATTCGATTCCCCACGTGGCGCGACCGATCGCATGCGAATCTGAATCCGGCGAATCCCGCATCGCCACGCTTTGAACAGCTGCGTGGTGGAGGAGCCGACACAGCTGAAGATGCTGTTGACTCCAAGTGCCTCAAATAGCATGTGACTCGTTTCGGATCCTTTTTGGCTTCAAAACGGGAATCAAAAAGAAAACCATCTTGGGGGTGCCTTATTTTGCAACCCCTACTTTAGGCGCAAGGAAAAAAGCAGGAAGAATGAACCTATTCTTAGAGGATAGCTTTTTGCTCGGTGTCTTGAATATTTGCTGACCGCAGATCTTGTTCAACCATTAATTGATCTGCCATGGAGCGTGAGCCCGAGCAAACCGTGTTCAGCATTTGGGGACACCTCAGCTTGTTATCTACAAGGATAAACAGCAACTTTGATTGACGAATCAAACTTTGCTAGACTTGATGGACTATGTTTTCAATAACCTGCAAGCAGATGCCATATGGCTATTTCGGTATACCCTGCAGGGTGCAGTCGGGCGGTCGATTTACCGGGTCGGCTATATTGCATTGACCCCTTGACCTCACCCAACATGATGTTCAGCTCCAGTTTGATTTCCGGAGCAAACACATACCATTGAGACACTTTGCGCTGAAAAGGCTTACCTGCTTCGTTCTCTGATGGCGCATGCGGCTCAGACATCCTGGCGTAGTGTAGCATCTTAGAAGCTTCAGTTGGCTTCAGCCAACTGCAATCACCTGAATGAGACCCATGAATCTGAACGAGATATCACCCCAGGTTTTTGTTTTGTTTTGCCAAAAACGCAAGTTCTTGCGCAGGGCTAGTGTTCGTGGTGGCGTATTCAGAGCTCAGCTGAGAGCACAGCGGTATTATTTTGCAAGCTCAGGAACATCGATTTTTCTGCGGGAATTACATTTGCAGCCGAGCTTTTTGCGTTTCCCTCGGTTCTGAACCCTAAGCCAAAATCGTAAACCTAAAGCTTGAACTTAAATCCCTGAAAACAGAAGGAATGCTAAAACCCCAACCCTTAAACTGAATACAGAAGCCCTCACAGCTGACGTGACAGGACGATTAGGGTGGATCGAATGGATCGGGGGCATTTTTTGAGGTTAACGGTTTAACTTTTTTGTGCTGCCGCAAATATTATGACAAGCTTTTTTTCTTGCTCTGTCTCTCTCTCTCGCCCTCTCTTGCAATGCCGGCTGACAGGACATTTGGGAAAGCTTCTCGGACGGCAAACTTCTTGGCGTAGTTGATTTGACACGCATTTGGTGGCGTTTGATGGCCACTTTTGAATGCTTGCCGCGTGAATCTGCAAGGGAAAGTGGTGCTTGAGAATTGGCTGATTCAGCTTCACATGCTTCACATGCTTCACATTCACATGTCTGCGCCTGTCCTTCACATGCTTCACATGCACATGGAAGGTTGCTTGAAGCTGAGGGAAGCCAGTGCAGGACTTGAATCAGCGCGGGGCTTTTTGACAGTGGAGGTCCGACCAAACCGACTGCGTGGTGAATGCAGCCAGGAATTCGGAGATGTATGGGATCCTCAGAGCATCAGCTGCTTCACAAGCAAACATGATCTGTGCGACTTATTCCGGATTGCTGTGTGACACATTTTTTGTTGAGTCGCCCTTGGTCGCTAGCGTTAAGCCACACAAGAACTGGGGAAGATAAAGCCAAAGCGAACGGTTGGCAATCAGTTCTGTGCGAACAGAGGCTGAACATTCCACGTACATGCTGACATGCAGAAAATTCCTTGCATAGAGTAATTTAGCTAGTAGACTCTTTGAGTGTCTCATGGTTTCCACCGCCGTACTTCCTTACCTTGATTTGTTACCATGATTGGCATGCCTGATTTGAACATTAGTTGCGGCGTACGCGTTCATGCGTGTTTGTGTCAGGGATTTGGGGTTCAACCACATCCTCATGAAGCTCCGCTTTTCACAAGCTGGACCCAACATTTGTGCGAGAGAAGCGCATTGACTTGACAACTTGAGCCCGGGACACAAAAGGCTCGCGACTTCTCTTGACTTCTCTCTGCCTTCAAGCGAAGGACACGCGCGAGCGGCTGGTCGGACTCTGGGAATTGATGAACAGCTCCATGTTGCCAGAGCCAAGCGGCTGGTCGGCCAACTTTTTGCCAGAGCTCTTGGCTCCATGTTGCGCTTGGCTCCATGGAAAAAATCATTTCATGGTGCTGAGGTTAGACGTCTTGCGGAGGGGCAAAGTGCTTTGTCAGAGCGGAGAAAGTGCTGTGCCGACTTTCGCTACTCTTGTTTTTGTCTGACATTTCACTCGTGACAGATGGCCAAATCCCCCAAAAGGACCTTTGTGCCAGGTGAATTCGCTGGAGTGTCTGGCCGAGGCTGACCTGCCGTGGTGCCAGAGGACACACACACACACACCAGCATGAAGCAATTGAAACCATGATTCAGACACAGTCTTGCAGCCATGTGCTTTGCCGTGAACAGCGGCCTGTCCAATCTCACTTCATTGGCTGTTTTCACACGCAGACGCAAGGATTTGCCAGGATAGATTTCACGGTCAACAAGCTGAGTATGTTGCCATCATTGGCAGTGCTGGGTCGCTTGAGGCTGGTGGCTGTTGTTCCATTCAGGTTTTGATCCGGAAATTTGGAAGCTCTCTTGAGAACTTCCTTTGTGCCGCAGCTGCTGCTTGCCAGGTTTGCCTGCTTTGCATCCAACGAGATCAGCTCGCTCGAGGTGAAGGGTTTGTTTGCTTCCAATTCTGTTCAAAAGAGCCAATGCTTCCCAAAGCTCAATCTTAACGACAAGACAACTGTGAGTCTCATGAGTCTCATGAGTCTCGTGAGTCTCAGCTCAGCTCAGGGCTTTGATGGCCACCCCTTGCTGCAAGAGTTGCAGCTGCAGGACAGGGAAGGGGCGAATTGCGAATTGCAACGAATTGATATCCGAGATGGCCACCGAGGCCTCCAACTGAGTTCAGAGACTTCGGAAATGAAATGAAACGAGAGATTGAACCAGCTCACCTGGCTCACCTCGGCAGGAGAACAAGCTCACCTCGCTCAAGGGCTTGGGCCGTCTCGAAAGTCTCAAGCTAAGATAGGGACGAACCTGTCAGCCGAGCCATTGAGACCATGTTGCAAAATGTAACTTTTGCTTTGCAACATTTTTGCACGCGGCTTTGTGATTTCAAGGTCTTCGCACTCTCATTGTCTCCGGCAACCAGCTCACTTCTTTGCAAGGGTTGGACGTGAGCGCCTTTGACCGGGAAGAATGGATTTACTTGCTCGTTGCATGGCACACAGCTGTTGGGTAGGCAATGAGTAAGGGACAGACGCCTGGTTGTCCACTTCAACGAATTGCAAATTTCTGGCTCGGAGTATCAGCGCTTTAGCGGCTGTGCGACAGGCTCCAATGCTCAAGAAGCTGGACGTCAGCTGGGTCCCCGACAAGAGTCAAAGGGGCTTGCTAGACTAACTGGCCTATGTTCAGAGTGGATTTCCGAGGCAAGGATCCAGCATTGACCAGCATCGCTTTGCCTAACCCATTTGTTCCGCGCAACATGAACCTTTTTGTGCGATCCTGACTGCCCTCGCTCGACTGTGGCTAACAAAAAAACTAGCTGGCCTGTGGACCAGCCAACGATCACCGACACTGCACAACAGGTTGTCTCTAGGCGATGGATCGTCAAAGTTTCGTACTTCCACAACCCGGGCTGCTCATTCCGCATGCCGCCTGCAAATCCATTTGCAACATTTCTAGGGTTCAAAATCATAATATCCTTACAATAGACAATGGAGGGAGAGGGGGGGGAGGGGGCAGCAATTCTCGGTTTCTTGCTTTTCCTGCCATGTCTAAGGCCATGATGTGGATTTTCCTGAGGTTCAGACTGCTGACTCCGAGGATGCCCTGGGCACAGAGTCTGTCAAGATGGATGTGGACGACGCTGAGCGCCAATTCCGCCCCAAATAAAGCACAAATCCTCTTCGGAAAAGGCCCTACCACGACCGAGCTGGTTGCCTGGATTCCGAGCGAGTCGGACAAGCTCAGCCTGGGTGGTGAGGCCAAGGGGATGAGCATCATGGGTGGTCCGCTGGCATGGCCTTGGTGAGGGCTCTGTTGCTCCAGCCAGAGGCTGCTTGCCCTCGGGGAGGAACGCGTCCTAACCAGCTGAAGAGGCGCAGGCGACCTGGCAGCGGGCGGTTCTTTGGGCTACGGACCGTCAGTGCTCTGCGGCAACCAGTGCCTCTCAGGCCACTCTCCAGGCTCTAAAAATTTTCAATAATGCGTCCCAAGAACATTGAAGCCGTTTAAGTTGCGGCTCCGCGTCAGTTTCTGTTCGGTTCACAGGGGCAGACAAAATGAGGAGGCTGGCTGAGGAGGGCAGGAACCTTGGCCCAGCCATCGGAGTTGCCTCGCAGGCCCCTCTTTCACATTGTAGTGCTGGCCCACCGTCTGAGGGCTGCCAGGTTTGCAGTGACCCTCTCTCAACCATGACAAACTGCAGGTCTGGTGGCTTGCCTTTGACGTTGCGGCAGTTGGCACCTGTCTTGGAGGACACAAGCCGAGGCGACGTGTTGCAGCCCTGGAGCTGCTGGGTTCTTTGCTGCTCTTCATGTTTGCTGCAGATCGGGTGGACACATGAGGTCGAGGTGCGCCCAGTCCTTCTCCGTCCAGACAAAACGAGGGTACTGATGAAAATGTCAGCGCAAAAACTCGTCTTTTCTTTGTGAAGATTTGTTCCCAGACCGACTCACCCGCTTGGATTCATCTGGCTTTGGCCTGGCCAGAGTGCGTAGGGGGTCATGGATCTTGCTACTTGCTCTTCGCAGGCAGCGTGAGGTGGGGCCCGGCCAGCTTGCCTGTTGTTTAGGTTGCTGCTGCATTCCACACCGAGTCGTGGTACACCTACGAAGAAATCGAAGAGAACTACCCTGCAGTCCGCTGGGGTCGGCAGGAAAACTGACCCTGTTTGTGGCCGGGTTCGTTGCGCTGCCTGCCCTCGGCTCGGGTACAAAAAGAGTATGCCGCACGCTCGACTGGCTGCGCTGAGACTTCTACAACACAAGCCGGATAACCCCACATGTCTAGCCTTAGAAAACGCGGGTCCGCATGAACCGGACGCATGCGCGGCACCCCGCGATATGCGGTAATTGCGAGTGACACATGTCTGGTAGTCGCAGCGCAACTTCTTTTCTTAAGAGCGACTCGTGTTGGGTCTCTCCAGCCGGCAGAAGCGCTGAGAAACCTTGCTGGCTAACATCCTGTCAATGAGCCAAATTAATCTCTGCTTCTTCGTTCAACACTCGGCTTGGACCTGGCACTTGTGAACCTGCTTTGGACACACGCTCGCCGTGCGCCACAAGGGTGTTCAACCGGCTTCTTTGGCCAGTATTCAGTTAAGAGCTGACACGCCGAACAACAGTTTCCTGGCGCTTCGTCTGAACTGAGCCCAACCTCAACTCGAAACGGATGCAGCAATCAGAAAGCGCAAGCCTGTGCATGTGCGATTGCTTTCCCTGCGTGCGCTTCATGCAAACTGATCCCAATCTCAACATCAACCGGCCGCAGCAAACAAAGCATACAGCGAGGCGACTGACAACAGCATCCAGCCCAGTGAGACAGCTGCCAAATGCTGCAGCTGCCGCACGAACATACGCCCAGATGCACAGAATACTGCGCCTGCCGCGCAATGAGCGTCGCCGTCTCCAAAGTGCTGCGCCTGTCACGCAAAACGAGCCCCCGAGCCGCGCGCGCGGCGCAAGTTAGACAGCTGCCAAATGCTGAAGCTGCCACCCCCCAGCTGCGCGCGATCCAGCCCTGCCAAATGCTGTCCCTCCACACGAACACACGCCCAGATGCACAGAATACTGTGGCTGCTTCGCAAGCAAACGAGCCCCCGAGCCGCGCACGCGACAACATCCAGCCTAGTTACAGCAGCAGCACGAGTGAGTGAGTGTGAGTGAGTCAGTGTGAGTGAGTGAGTGTGAGTGAGTGAGTGCGTGGGTGGGTGAGTGAGTGAGTGACTGACTGAGTGACTGAGTGATTGAGTGGGTGAGTGAGTGAGTGAGTGACACTGAGTGAGTTGAGTGAGTGAGTGAGTGAGTGAGTGAGTGAGTGAGTGAGTGAGTGAGTGAGTGAGTGAGTGAGTGAGTGAGTGAGTGAGTGAGTGAGTGAGTGAGTGAGTGAGTGAGTGAGTGAGTGAGTGAGTGAGTGAGTGAGTGAGTGAGTGAGTGAGTGAGTGAGTGAGTGAGTGAGTGAGTGAGTGAGTGAGTGAGTGAGTGAGGAGTGAGTGAGTGAGTGAGTGAGTGAGTGAGTGAGTGAGTGAGTGAGTGAGTGAGTGAGTGAGTGAGTGAGTGAGTGAGTGAGTGAGTGAGTGAGTGAGTGAGTGAGTGAGTGAGTGAGTGAGTGAGTGAGTGAGTGAGTGAGTGAGTGAGTGAGTGAGTGAGTGAGTGAGTGAGTGAGTGAGTGAGTGAGTGAGTGAGTGAGTGGAGTGAGTGAACGGCGGGCGACGGAGGGCGCGGGCGCGCAGCGGTAAAAGTAAGAACCCCGCACAAAGATGCGGGGAACAAGACTACACGCAAGAACATGCGCAAGACACGCCGGCCGAGCCGGCCAACTTCAGGAAAGATTGCGCCCCTTCCCTAGCACTCGGTTGGAAACTGAGTGTAAGAACTTGAGCTTGAAAACTGACAATGCTTGCTTGTCTCTAACGAGTCTCAACCCCGATGCCAATGTGAGGGATGCTCAGGCTGGGTTGGCGCCAGGTAGGTCAGAGGATGGTTGCAGCTCCCAGGTAAGAACCAACTCAGCAACCTGGAGCACCTCGTGGCTGAATGCCAGGAGTTCCACGCGGGCGTGTCCATTGTCCAGAAAGCTTGCGGCCCTTTGAGTAGACTCCCAAAAGAAAAGCCAAGAACACAAGCGTAAGCGTAAGACGTAATATAGCTGCCTGGAGCACGCATGGGCGCTGAGTGTCTCGTAATCAGACATAACATGAAGCCACAATCTGTTTACAAGGGCGCACGTGGTTTGGGCAAACCAAGGAGAAGGCGACCGTCGCAGAGAGAGAGAGAGAGAGAGAGAGAGACGATCAGTCATCTTGCGGAGTTTGAAATCGGTTTGTCAATATGTTTCAATGCAGTTTTACTCTTGGAGAAGACAATCCTGGAACTGAGGCATTGCGGCAGCGCGTGGGGTGTTTGGGCCTGCCTTGCAGGAGCTGGACATCGCCGAAAACCAGCTAAATGCTGAAGATCCGTTTGTGCCCCAGGAATCCTCAGTACGGATTGTTGGGTTGTATGTTGGACAATAATTCTCCGCGGCTAGTTTTGAGCAAACTGACAGAGCGCGCGTGTGCAGAAATAGATTTGGCCCATTGCCTTTGACGTGAATGGTTCGCGCAGCCGCACGAACACAGTTCTGCTTCTTGGAACATTCAACTGATGACGCAGCAGGCAGATTTTTGCGAGGCCACCCTTTTTTTCAGTGTGGGATCCAATGATTGACACCTCCTCTGCAGAGACGTATTCAGCCTTTGCCGGCTGTGATTTAAATGTCTTGCCGAAAGAAGCCGCAGACGTTTCATTGCCTTGCGTGCGCTAGGAAGGCATGGGCAACACGCAGCTTCAACTGGATCGCAGGAAATGTCACGAACGACGTTTTGAGGAACCTGCCAGAGCTGAGACGCCTTAGTGATCTGAAGAAGTTGCCACGCCCCCAGGAGCGCCTGTCGCCTTGCCATTTTAATTGGGCGTTCGAAGGGGTAACGCAGCAAGACATTGTGGGTCGGCGAGGATGTCCTGCGACTTGCAGAAAGTATGAGCCCCGAGACAATGGAAGTATGTTGACCTGTCAGGAAACAAAGCCAAGTGCTCTGAGCGCGTTCTAAGTTACTGGACAGCTAGTGCGTTGCGCCTTTGCCATGCCCGGAGTGCAATCCGTCGTGCCATGGAGGCACTCGCTGAACATCGCTGGCAACGCTGGGGATCTGCGCGTCGAGGCCTGGATGTGTTCTGCGAACCGCGCTTTTCGCCGCGCAGTTGTTTCCCTTTGATCTGGGGAGTTTATTCGAGAAGCTTAAAGGCCGGCTTCTCAACTTTTGTGCTTCCGTGCTTTGTGGCAACTGCCGTGTGACGTGGGAACTCATGAATAAAGGTACTCTGCGCATCAATGCTACTTTCAGACCTTCAGCGCTTGAGCCTCTCCAGGTAGTAGTTGTAGCGCCGCAAGTGCAGATAATTGACGGCGAGCTCCGGGCTTGGCAAGCAAGCTTTGACTGACAAGTTTTCTCACTTGGATTGGGCCACCCGTAGCAACCTTTGCCAACTGCAACACCGGGCGTGTGTTTTCTTGAAAGTGTGTGAGCACTTGAAGACATGCGCTGCCTCGAGCTGCCGCTGAGTTGTCAGTGGTAGCGGGGCCCTCTGTTCTGCGCTCGTCACCATGGATTGTCATGAAGCCCGTGGATGGCCAGAGCCCGCGCGCCGAGTTCCAGCGGTGCGAGCACGATGTGAGCTGGGCGCGAAGACGTGGAGCGCGACTCGTTCGAGGATTGACAGGCGACGCGTGCCATGCGCTGTGGTGGGTGCTCCGCTGGGGCAGCCCACACTTGGAAGCCAGTGTGGCTCGAGCGACGGAGACGGCCATGTATGGGTCACCGCGTGGTTCCAAGCAAAACTGTCAGGGCTATGTCGTCTGCGCAAGGAGGCGTACGGGAAGGTCGTGACATGGGCGCGACACGGACAGAGAATGACCCTACTAAGACCAGCAAGGTCAGGATATTGTGGCCAGTTTCAACCTCGTGGTCTTCTTCGTTGTGGAGCGTTGAAGGCATCTGAGCGTGGTCGCTGCCATCACCTCGTCCTCCTCGTACATCTCCTTGAGATAGCCTTCTTCAAGGAAGATGTAGTCCGCCATCCTACAAGGAAGACGTAGTCCGCCTCATCTTGCCAAGATGAACGCCGAATTCTGCAGACAGGTCGGCAGTGGTGCAACGTGCAATGACCCGGGTGAGGTGGGCTGAAGCTCAGCGTGCGAATTTCGGAGAGTGGCCTTTCAAGAGCAAGTTGATGACGAAGACCAACGGAACAAGACTCCAACCAATTTCTGCGGGTTGGCTGCAACTCCGGAGTGTGGGATCATGCGCTTCCTATTGGAATTGCTGGAGCCAGTGATATTGTGGAAGCTACAGTTGTTGAAAACCCGTCGCTCACCCACAGAAAGCTTCTAAGACAGTTGGGGGAACCCATTGACATAACCAACATGACTTGAAGTTCCAGTGTGTCGACAAAGCCGCCCACCTTGGCAAGACTTCGGCTGGTCATGTCGTCACGGATGTGTTGTACTTTGGAGCCAGGGAGGTTTGTCGCGCCGACAGATGCGACAGACCGCGTGCATCATGAGCCAGATTTTCGAGCCGTCGCAGCGCTGGTGTTCTGGCAGGAGAGGCTTCGCAAGGAGAACCCACGAGCAACGTGCTTCGCTCAATTTTCCTGCGCAAAGCGCGAGCCTCCCTGCCCTTCAGCTTGGGGAGCCTCTTTGCGTTCCTGATGCGCGTCGCGTCGCGCAAGCCGGTTCCAACCGATGCGCAGAAGCACCCCAACCCGAAGCCTGGGTTCCAACGTGGAGATGGTGGATTTGATGACAAAGGGCAGGTGGGATCCTCAAGCACCCCAACGAAACAGTGGCGTGTGGCCAAGGACTTGGAGGAGCCAGGGCATCGTGGCCAGATTGGGGCGCAGGCCGCTGAAGAGATCGCCGGGGCTGTGGGTTTTACACCATCCACACGCGTTGATGAGCGGGCGTCCAAAGAAGGAACTACGTCGGTGTACCGCGACTCAAAGTACTATCAGCAGGAGGAGGGCGAGATGGTGGTGCTGGCAGAGAAGAGGACATCGAGATGGAAGAGAGCCTGAGTCAGGAAGAGGAACAGCAAGCCTGCGCAGATCATGGCGGAAGACACCCGGAAGAACAAGGCGCCCGGGCAGGTTGGCCTTCCTGCGGATGGCCGCGTACGAGATGAGGTGGCGCAGAAAGAAGTCAGATTTCCTCAGTGTGAGGCGAGCCCATTGCGAAAGGCGCCGCCCCGACCAGCGGTGTGGCGGTGTCGAAAACGTATCAGCCTGGCGTTCAAATCGGTCGTCGTCGATGTGACCTACGCGCGAAGATCAGCGGACACGGGCTTAGTGTGGAGCCCCGCGTAGTATGGAGCGCAGTGCGGAGAACCTGGCGGTGGAGCCAGATCATACAGATTGGTCAGTGGCCTCGGGTTCCATCAAGCCTGATGTCCGACGAAGCGACCAACCCGGTGCTTCAAAGTTCACAAGAGCTCGGATGATTTCACGCGGGTGAGGGGTGAGGCAGTGGCGTTCGTCAATGCAAACCTGCTGATCTGGTCTACAAAGAAGGAGGACTGTGGTTGGCGGAGGAGGCCGGCTGACTCGCGTCGTTTGAAGAGACGCAAGAGAGATTGAAGGGGGGCCCTCAAGCTGGATACCGTGACGTCGCAAGGGATGTTGTGCTGGACGGGGAGGCGAAGAAGTAGAAGGTGATAAGCATGATCAAGCACCGGACTACGAGGGCTTCCGCGACATCGTGTAGACGAGGGGCCTAGAGGCGGAGGGAGACAATGAGCCGCAAGTGCAAGGCAGAACCAGAATGTGGATGGGGTGTGGGCCCAGTGCGGTCCAACGCAGAAGAACGGTGGGTTCCTGACACGGTCGGAGTCCGAGGAGATGAAGACGGAGCCCAAGAACGAGGGCTACTAGATCTTTGGCCCCGACCAAGAAGTTGATGCAGCAGCGCCGCGTGAAGGAAGGGAAGTCCAGGTTCAAGACGGCCTGGAGAGCGAAGCTTGGTGAAGAATTTGCGCAAGGCGTCGCTGAGTTCGAAGTGGACATGGGCCAGTTGCAGAATGAGGTCATGGTTGCTGGAACTCGGAAGCAAGGAGATTGAGAGATCTTCGGGCATGAGATCCGGGATGAGGGCGACAAAGAAGAGTGGCCCAAGGCGCAAAGGCCCAGGCGCCTTGGAGTTGGAAAGCTTCAGCCCGACAGTCTCCGCATCGAGTTTGCAGGTGGCGACGCCGCGAACCACGGCTTGAAAGGGAAAGTCGGTGATCTTAAGAGCGCGTTCGCCCAGTCATTGCCGCTGCTGCGGAAGAAAGGGAAGGTATATTGCGCGGCACGGAGGTGGACATCATGGCCTACAAAAGGTCAATTGATCGAGGTTGTCATCGGGCACTGAAGAAGTAGCTGGTCAAGGAACTCGGCCACAGGCCAGCAAGAATGGACCCCTGTCTGTTCCTGATGCATGGCAGCAGGCGCGGCGCAGACGCCTCAGACACGCAGGCAAGGTTGTGCAGCTTCAGGAGCGCTTCGAATGTGGCAGGCTAAGGGCATCAATGAACAGCGCGTTGGCTTCAGTGGCCGTCGGACACGCACGGTTGATTGAGGGCGTGCTGAGAGGATCATGGAGGACGAGACAAAGGAGCGCAAGAAGCAGGCGGGTGCGAAGCTGAATGCCGAGGAGCTTGGGCAAGCTGGCGGAAGAAACGCGAGCAGCAACCAGCGCGCTGCTGTGGAAGCAAAGCTTCCTTGCGTGGTGGGATGAACGTTGGGAGGAGGCGGCGTGCCAGGTGATCGCAGTTTGGGAGCCGGAGGTGCGGAAGGACGGCTATGTGGCTTTGGCGAAGGATGAGACCCAGCAGGAGTTGCAGGCAGCTCTTGCAGTTGCAGATGCCAAGGAATGATGTCATGGGCAGTTTGGAACCAGGCGGAAGTCAGTGTGCTCGACCGAAGAGCGCAAGAACGCGTTCAAGAGCGAGAGAGTTTTTAGGCGTACTCGCATGTCAGGACATGCGCTGCCCTAGCACATAGGAGCCTAGGCGCGAGGGTGACGGAGCCCCGCAGTCCTGTAGGAAACGGCCTGAGCTGCCACCGAGTTGTCAGGGTACAGCGCGATGCTTTGGGGTCCTATTTTGACACATCGTTTGCGAAGCAAGCTCCAGTTGCAACGGCTTTAACGTGCTGAGGCTGGTGACAGAAGAAGATCGGGAAGCGGCCGCGGCAAAGGCGGGGCAGACACCCGGCGAGTTGTTCAAGGAAGTCTGCAAGTTCTCAAGCCGGAGCAACCTTGACTCTTTTTCATTTGCTTTGTCTCATCCGCCATTGTAGAGGTGGACGGGTTTTGTAGCCACTAGCCACTGTTAGACTTGCTGTTGGCATGAAAATCTTATCGGCAACGTAAATAACGACAGTCAGTCAGACAGCTACAAGTCACGGGTTTGCAGGATGTTCCCTAGAAAAAGTGCCTGGCCCAAAAGTCAACCATTTTGTTACTGACATTCAGGCTCAACCACTGAAAAACAATTGTTCACATTGGTTCGACTGGGAGGGTGTCCAAAATGTTGAGAACGCGACCCAGCTCCACTGCGTACTGCGTACAGGAGGAAGAGCTTTCAGAAGCGGTGAAGGCTAAGGTCGATGCCTCAGGGGAGGGGGAGGCTACAGGTCGAGGTAGGGCCAAACATATAGGGCCACGCAGGTGACGGACAGCGTAGAGTAGCTTTGTCCTGCTTTCCAGACAGCACCTTTTTTGAATTTTGGAAAGCTGGCACACTTCGTCGCCCAATTTAAACGAGCCAGTTTTAGGGACATGAATTTGACACATGTCAGGTAAGTATTTCAAGAGAACAAATTTGAGGTTTACACAAGTCTGATGGACCGATGGTACCCGTCGGACTGGAGTGTGACTTAGGCAGAGGAGGACGCCCGGCTGGCTGCAGAGGCTGAGGCTGCTGCTGCAGAAGCTGCTGCAGAGGCCCGAAGCGCTGAGGACATTTGAGACGCATGTAGGTGTTCATGCTGGCGCAGGGCGTCTGTAGGTTTGACAGCGCCCCGACTGGCTGGTTGCCAGGAAAATGCTGAAGCAGATGCCGAGGCATCGAGCTAGCGACCTGCCCACATAGATGTCACCACATGTCCAACTGAGTAGAGAATTTTAGAATTAATCAAGATGGTGATCTTTGCTCCGGTCTCACTTGCTGGCCGCCGGGAAGAATCCTGTAAGGCAAAGCCTTGGCGCAGAAAGAATCCGTGACAGCCGGAATTCACCCGGGAGAAAGGGAGCTTGCGGTGACACAAACATAAATGCAATGTCACTTGCAGCCTGTTCTCATGTCGTGGCCTTGTGTCTCAAAGTTGGGCGAGTGAAGTCCCCGCACAGGCACGAGAGCCGTTTGGTGAAACCAGAACAAGGACCCATTACCCAGACTCGAGGTGGCAATCTACGATTGTCCTGGCGCCCCGTCTGCAGCACTGCCAAGACACATGCAAGACAGACACAAATTTGCCACATCCGAGGTGAGGCCGTTTGGTCGGAGAAACCATGAGGCTTGTCAGGCGCCCCATGCGAAACTTACACAGCTCTTGGAAGAGTGGTGAGTGAAGAGCAGGTTCTTGATGAAGCTGAGCAATGAGAGCGTTGTCGTCGAGCTGAAGAACAGCACAGTGGTGCAGGCTGAGTTTCTTTGTCGCGTGGTAAGCAAATGCCACTTCCAAGTGAACCAGACAAAGTGCTTGAAATGCAGGGGACCATCACAGGCCAGGCTCTTGGCTCTTGAGCAGAACTTGACCAGCAGCTATCAGCCCTGACTTTCGAGGTGTCGACATGTCAATGAATGTGCACATGAAGAACATCAAGTTCACGGTCAAGGGAAAACCCCCAGTGTCCATGGACCATCTGACAATCAGGGGCAACAATGTGCGGCAGCTTGTCCTGGCGTAACAAAAGACTGCGATATCATCTGGAACGCAGTTGCAGTTCTTGCCTCAGGTATGTCATTCTTCCAGATAGCATTCCTTTGGACACCTTGCTTGTGGATGATGCCAAGCGCTTGCCGAAGGCAGGCCGTGGGCGATTCAGAAGACCAATCGCTTGTGCAATGTTCTGGCAGAAAATGCCACAAGCAAACCAGCAACATCAATATGACTTTGCTCAAGAGTCCAGAAATGCCGCTTGAACGCAGGTCAAGTCACTAGCTGGTCGTGGTCGCGGGAGGGGTCGTGGCCGTGGTGCCAAGAAGAAGTGAGCTGCCGTGATCAGCGCCGTTTTGATCCGTCTGTGCCAGCCGTCTCAGCTCGCCAATGGAAGGGCGCTGATGAGACGGCCAGGATAGGCAAAGACTGGTCTGCTTATGGCCCAGTGGCGCCTGCGAATACGTGAGGTTTGGTGACTCAGATGCTAACTGAAAAAATCCAGCCAACCAACAAGACAGTCAGCGAGCCAGCAAGCCAGCGAGCCAGCCCAGTCCAGCCCAGTCCAGCCCAGTCCAGCAACCAAGCCCGGCTGGGTTTCTTCCCATTCCGACAGCAAAACAGCAGTCCCAACAACCAGCTTGTGTGCCTGTCTGCCTGTCTGCCTGTCTGCCTGTCTGCCTGTCTGCCTTGCCTCAGCCTTGCTGCCTATTACTCCACACCTGTAAGCTTTACTGCCCTTCCACGCCTCTAAGCAGCAGACTGAGTCCAGACTGTTGATGCCCAGAAACTCTGAGCCAAACCATGCAGCTAGAGATGGGAGACTGGCTCAACAGAGTACGCATGCCTAGGAAGTCATGCCAACTTATCTTGCTGGTCAGGAAAAGTGCATCGACCGGCCTTATGTGTGGACATGGGACGCTCACACGCTTACACAAATTGATGAGCTCAGCTGCAAATACTTACTGTTGCTGATTGCGCCAAGTCTGATCTTTCACTGTGGCTTCTCAGCTTTCGCACGCCCGCAACCTGAGATCGCCGTGCTCCTACTAATGGCTACTGCAACTCCCAGCACATCATCTTCTCAGCCAAGCTTGAGTCTACAACAAGTGCAAGATTTATTTTAGGTTCCAGGCAGCGCAAGTTTATCGCACTGTTTCTTTGTCCTCTATGAAGAACTGCTCTTTTCAATGCGTCTGCACCAATCCTTGAAAGCAGTGGTCCTAGCGCTTTGTGGCGGACTTGTGCAGGGCTAAGTTGCCAGACCTTTGGCGGGTCATGAAGCGCATGCATACTGGTGGGGGGCGTATGGAGCAGCATTGACTGTTTATGTGTCTCAGGCAGCGCTTCCGGAAGGCCGGGTCGAAGTCGGCATGGATGAAACTTCCTCTTGCCCAAAATTGTGGACGCATGGGCATGGGAGTGTCCATCAAGATGCTTGATACTCCCAGATCCTTGACATTGTATTCACCAGCATCTTTTTTCTTTGTCAGGCTCCAAGGCGCGAGTTGTCTCGATTGTGAAAAGAGCTGCAAGTGGTCCGATCGATGGTTTGTTGGTTGGACTCTGACACCGATGCATTCTGGCTTTGTCTCAGCCAGGGATGTCGCAGATCCACATGCAACACAGATTCCAACTGACCAGATGGTAGAACTTTCTTCCTGCAAAAGGTGATGTTTCTCGAACCAGCCGGACTGCTTTCCAAGCAAGCACAAGCTAGTTCAAGCGGCGCAAAATCATTGGTGTCAATGGAACGCATGTCGCTGGCGGGTTGACAATATGTTTTGCCCTGCTGTCCCGGTGGCGTTGCTGTCCTCGAGTGCGAGACGAGCTTCCTTGCAGGAGCTTGCAAGTATCACTAAAGGGCGCTTGCTTGCCCACCGATTTCCTCAAACCACGCAAGGGATGGACTGCAGGATGCATTGCTTTTGCTGGACGCTTGAATATTGTCGCACAATGGACGATTCGCATGGCAACTTCGTCTCGAATGTCTCGACCCGAGTCGCGAGTTGCGACTCGTAGGCCCTGCGCGCCCTGCGCTCCCTGCGCTTTCTGCCGCTGGATGGCTCCCGAGCTTCCCTGGCGGCAGCCAAGAGTGGCCTTCATGGTGCCCGCCAGGCACGTCGCGCTCGGCGCGCGCCCGCAAGGCTCGAAGGCGTTCTCCAGCGTATTTCGTCGTGCGCGCTTCACGTTACACCTGGCCTGAGCGGCTGCGTGAAACGAGAGGATTGACTGAGCAGGGTTGGTCCCAGGCTTGAATTGAGTTGAATGGAGTGATGGCGCCCTAGGTGATGCTGGAAACTTGCGAAGAACGACTTGCACTCAGCAAGCAGCTTTCGCAGAAGCTGGAGGCTTGGTTCATGCAAAAGCCTTTCAAGCTCTAGGTGGACACTTGCTCAAGCTTTCAACATAAATGAAAACAACAGCCAAGCACGAGGATGCGAAGACAGACGGGGATGATCCTGAAGCGAATCTTGGCGGCAGCTCACTTGCTCCAGCCATGCTCTGCAGCAGCCGTTTGATCTTTGCGGGAAACAAGCTCAGCAGCCGATGGGGGCGTTTTGCATTTTGACATGTTTCAGTCAATCGGGCGTCGGGGGGGGAGGGCAAAGAGTTTGCTCCTGTGAGCGTCAGGCTTTCCCACACGGATGCTATTGCTTTCGTCCACGGTGGTCTGCGCAGTCTGGACATGCGCGCGCTGGCAGTCTTGGCAGAGGAGGCACGTAGCTTGTGTAAAATGGAGTTCCTTCACCGATATGATACAACTCTCCAAGAAAAGGGTTCTGTGTGCTAGACCGCTGTCCATGCACCAGTCTCTTGTCTCAGCTCTTGCATACTATTCATCATGCCCATTGAATATTCACCAGACGTTGGGGTAGCGAAGGAAGGGAGAGTGATAGAGCTCTAGCGATTGGCTGATATTCATTTCTGAGTGGCTGGACTTGCTCAAAGCAGCCGTTGCAGCGTGTGAATTACACGCTGGACGCCTCCGCGAGCAATACGCCTATCAACGATAATTTTTCTAAGCAGCTAGTTTCCTCGAGCTGGTTGATTGGAAAGAAGGAGGGCAACATGAAGATGAGAGAGAGGTGTTAAAATTGGAAGACACATCACTCTGTGACAGGCCGGGGCACAGGTCTATTGCATCGACAGGCCTGGTCTGAATGGTCTCCTTGGTTGGCGCAAGATTTGAGGGCTGGTGCCTAAACTGGACGACGGGTGGCCCGGAAGCAAAGAAACATGTTGATTAAACTCTGCCACATCCCCCGCCTGATGAGCAACAAAACGTACACGCGTCAATGTCCCTGCTCAAGCGTAGCTTGCGCAAGTTCTGCGGAGTAAGGTTAGCATCGTGCTTCAAGTCTCTCCTGTCAGCTTCTCTTGCGCACAGTGCTGTGAATTGATGCTGCGCGTGAGGCTGCGTGTGAGGCTGCGCGTTATCCGTATGACTCAGCGCGTGCTCTTGCCCATATCTGCGCGCAGTTTGCTTGCGCAAGAAGGCTGGCGGTTTTAGCTGCGGAAGAGGACTGCGCTTGATATTTGCGCGCGTGCAACCCGTGGTTTTTGAGCCTTGACAATGCGGAAGTGTAGTTTGTGTGCCTCTTTTGAAGTTGCAATTCTCGAGGTGGAGATGCAAAGATAGCGCTTCTGGATCATCACTTCTGCGCTTGAAAGTTGCGACTATCGAGCTGCGTGGTTTGCGCACTACCTTTGCTTAAGAGCTACTTTCGCACTGAAAAGTTGCGATCTCGCAGCTGGAGCAGGAATGGTCTTCGCACGTTCTTATGTACTTCAAACGTACAAATTTGCAGCCGGCTGCGGGAGCCCTCTTCGCGCGCTACTTTTGTACTTAAAAGTTGAGATTTTCGAGCCAGAGCTGCCGCAGACTAGGCGGGAATCGAACTTGCAACCGTGCGATTGCGAAAGCAGGCGCGCGCTCTGCGAGACAACTTGCAAACACAATGTCGCAAGCAAAGAAAGCAAGAAACACCGGGCTTTGCGTACTACTTTTGTGGATAAACTTTACTGTTCTTGGCGGTTCCTTTATTGCTTGATGCTGTTCATCTTCAGCAGGGGTCGCGCAAAACAAAGTTTTTTGCTAGCGTGCCAAGGGTTGTGAAGTAAAAGTTGCAAGGTTGCGGCTTGAGCTGCGGGAAGTCTCTTCGCCTCTTCGCACTACGTTTGTATTCAAAAGCGATTCTGCAGACAGAACAAGCACAGAACATGCTTAAGTTGCGACTCTCAAGCCGGGGCCACGGGAATGCGCTTCGTGTGTTCGGACTTGAAAGTAACGATTCAGCCGGAGCGGCGAAATGCTCTTTGCGAGCGATTGAAAAGTCGGCCGGAAAAGTTAGCAGGGGAATTAGCGCTGAAAGTTGCACCGACGGAGAAGTTGGCAAGTGAGGTTTGCAGCCGTTTTTTAGAAGAATCCTTCGCGCGCACATATGGGCCACGGTCAATGACCCCTTTACATAGGCTCATGGTATTTTTGAGGTATTCCTTTTGTGGGCTTTGTATTCCAAGGTCCAGCCAATTGAAACCTGACTAAGCCCACCCTGAGACTCGGAGGTTTGATTTGGAAAGCAGCTCTAAAAGAGCCAAACTGGACACACACCAGCCGCAGGGGAAACGTACCCGGAAAACGTGACACACGTTATGCAGGGTTGGTAGAGGATGTTCATCAACTTCCTGGACAACCATCATAACGATTTCTACTAATGGAACCAGGAGCATGGCTCACAAAAGGAGTTTGACTTTCAATAAGTTGTTGCTTGTTTGTAGGGACGTTTGTCACAGTCGCGGTTGTACAGGAGGTTTGGACCGACCGGAAACAACGCAGCGCGCTAGAGCGATATCTTCTGCTGTGCTTACGCAAGCAGCCCGCTGCCGAAGAATTCGTTGATGTTGACCTGCAGAACACGGGGGGGATACCTTGTAATTGTTAGCGGGCAGGTTCCTTGTCGCGCATGCAAGCCCGCCTGACTTGCTTGGCTTGGGTGTTCCAAGCTTCTCACAAATACTCGGAACAACTAGTCCCTGAAAACACCCTGCAGCATATTCATATGAGCTCTAGTTGCCTCTGGCTTCGCAACCATGCAACAGCACCGGCTTTTAGATTGAACATGAATCAAACTTGTTGTCATGGATCCCGGCGGAAGGGCTTTAAGGTTATCCACTCTCGACTCGAGTTAAGAATCAGACACGACACTATGCGCATTTTGTAGGTCCAGAGGTGAAAGCGCTGGCAATTGTGACGTTCGGCCACGTGAGGAAACGCATTTACTCATGGGCAGCAACAGCTCAGTCCTGCAGGCACTAGTTGGAACAAAACAAAGCCAATGATAAGGATGACATGCTGGTGCCGGAGTTGATCACGCATGTTGCAGGCCATACAGGGAGACACAGAACCGCGTGGCTAAGAGACTGCTGCTACATCCCAGAGACTCTTGGCAAGTGTCGCGTTTGTTGTTACAACTATTGCAACTATCTACCAGGCTTCAGTGCTTCCGTTGTTTTGGCTTTGTTTGTTTTTGTCAGATGTTATGCAAATGTCAATAGACGATTTTTCGGAGGATTGTCAGGCATCGGCTTGTAAGTGGTCTTCCTTGCCAGGGCTTGCCAGGTGGATCAAACCCAACTCTTGCCCAGGCCGTCTTAGACAATCCAAGTTGTGCAGGGTTTCAACTGGTCAGCTCTTGGGAACTGGACTTCGTGTTGCGTTGCCAACCTGGCAAGTGCAGTCCTTGCCTTCGCCTTTCAAGCGGCAAGGAATGCAGCGCTTAGACTGGGCCTTCATTTTTGGGCTTTTTGAAGTTCCGAGGAGCTGCTGGCTTTCGCACGCTATGCTGCTGCAGCGCTGGCTTCAAGTGCCCGGGGTGCTGGGGCCTCACAGCCACACACCTTGCGCTCACTTGGCAATTTTTCACGCAAATTATGAGTTCAATGCTGTCTGCAGCCAAAAGTTTGGGCGCCCACGGCCCCTGCGCGTGCGCGCAGACCTTGCCTGGTCAACTTTGGAGCACGGAAATGCATATTTTGTGGGCTGTACACTTTGCGCCGCTTCCCAGTTGACGAACGAGGGCCGTGCTGCAGATGCTGCGGGTGCAGTCCATGTTCCTCAGCAGGCGCACGTTTCAAGGATTTTGCATGGCGGATTCCAGAAAGCTTTCTTTTGATTTGAAATAGAAAGTTCTGCAGCATGGCTTTTTGCTCACTGGCCGAATTTTCCGAGACGATATTTGGCATCGCCTCATCGCGTGGCTACGATTGCGTGTTGAATTAAATAACTGATCTCTGGGCGCTTTTCCTGATTGAGAATATGCTGATGATGTTGTCAATTTTTCTTGCGCTATGTTTAGTGAAGAACATTAAGCGCGAAAGAGACCTTGAGTGCCTGTGTACATTGAAAGCCCCAACTTTCCCGTTTCCAAATTGCCGCCGAAACGCGCTAGTGCCGCCTGCGCAAAGTTGTGAAGCCATGAAAGAGGTGTTTGACCACCTACGGCACCAGTAGCCGTCGCTGAATGCGTGCTGCGTGTGCCAACAAATTTTTGTTCGAGTTGGCGGGCGTTGCTGGAAGGCAACTGTTGTGTAATTGTAAACGCTTCGCGTTGCCCGCCTCAGCCAGTCCAGTTTGGCCGGCTCTGAGGTATACACCCCGCTTGAGTTCGCCTTGAAGTCTTGTGTTTGCGCTGGCTTCCCACGTAGTGCATGTCTGCGTGTTTGACAGACACACAGACACAGACACAGACACAATCACATACACACACACACCAACACACACCAACGCAACCCAACCCAACCCAACACACAGCACGCAAGACACAACACGCAACACGCAACACACAACACGCAACACACAACGCACAACACACACAACACACAACACACAACACACAACACCCAACGCACAACGCACAACGCGCAGCGCACAACGCGCAGCGCACAACGCGCAGCGCGCAATGCGCAATGCGCAACGCACAACGCACAACACACAACACACACTGCGAACAACGCACAACGCACAATGCGCAACACGCAACGCGCAACGCGCAACGCACAACACAGAACACACAACACACAACACCCAACGCACAACGCGCAGCGCGCAACACACAACACACAGCGCGCACAGCACACACACACACAACGCAAACACACACACACACCACATTACACACACAACACACAACACACAACGCACACAACACACACACACACAACACACAAAACACACAAAACACACATGCAACACACACACACACACACGCAACGCACACACGCAACACACACAACACACAACACACACAAGAACACACACACACACACCACACACAACACAACACAACACACACCACACACACCACACACACAACACACGCGCAACACGCGCAACACACACACAACACACACACACAACACACACACAACACACACAAACACACAACACGCACCACGCACCACACGCCACACCACACACCACACCACACACCACACACCGCACGACGCGCGACGCACTGCGCGACGCACGACGCACGGCGCACGGCGCACGACGCACGACGCACAACGCGCGGCGCGCGACGCACCACACACGACGCACGACGCACGACGCGCGACACACGCTGCACGATGCGCGACGAACGACGCACGACGCGCATCACACGACGCACGACGCACGACGCACGACGCGCGACGCGCGACACACAACACACGACGCTGGACGCACGACGCACGACGCACGACGCACGACGCACGACGCACGACGCACGACGCACAACCCGCGACGCAAGACGCACGACGCACGACGGACGACGCGCGACACACGACGCACGACGCATGACACACGACGCGCGACACGCGACCCACAACGCACAACGCGCGACAAGCAACGCACGACAAACAACACACGACGCACGACGCGCGAGACACAAGACACGAGACACGACGCACGACGAACGACGCACGACGCATGACCCACAACCCACGATCCACAACCCACGACCCACCCACGACACATACGACACACACAACGCACGCGACACATGCGACACACGCGACGCATGCGACACACGCGACGCACGTGACACACGCGACACACGCGACACACGCGATACACGCGACGCACGCCGCGCACGCGACTCACGCGACGCACGCGACGCACGCGACGCGCGCGACGCGCGCGACGCGCGCGACGCCTGCGACGCACGCAACGCACGCGGCGCACGCAGCGCGCGTGATGCCCGCGACGCCCGCGAAGCCCGCGACGCCCGCGACGCGCGCGACGCGCGCGACGCACGCGACGCACGCGACGCACGCGACGCACGCGACGCACGCGACGCGCGCGACGCACGCGCGACACACTCGCGACACACGTGCGACGCTCGCGACACGCGACACACGCGCGAGACACGCGCTCGACACACACGCTCGACACACACGCTCGACACACACGCTCGACACACACGCTGGACACACACGCGCGAGACACACGCGCGACACACATGCGACACACAGGACACACAGGAGACACACAACACACACGACACACACGACACACACGACACACACACACACGACACACACGACACACACGACACACACACACACACACGACACACACGACACACCACACACGACACACACGACACAGTCGACACACACGACACACACACACGACACACGCGACACACACACGACACACACACATGACACACACACACACACGACACACACACACACACACAACACTCGACGCACGACACACACACACAACACTCGACGCACGACACACACACACACACGACACAGATGACACACACCACGACACACACCATGCCACACACACCATGACACACACCATGACACACACCATGACACACGCACACACAGCGTGACACACACCATGACACACACCATGACACACACCATGACACGCACCATGGCACACACCCACACACACCGTGACACACACACCACGACACATACGACACACACACACACACGACCCACACGACCCACGCGACCCACAGGACCCACACGACCCGCACGAACCGCACGACCCGCGCGACGCACACGACGCGCGCGACGCGCGCGACGCACGCGACGCGCACGACGCACGCGATGCACGCGACGGACACAACGCACACGACGCACGCCACGCGCGCGACGCACACGACACACGCGAAACACGCAACACGCAACTCGCAACTCGATGCCCGCAACACGCAACTCGCGCACGCAACGAGCACAAAACACACAAACACACACAAAGCACAAACACACAAAACACACAACACACACAAAACACACAAAAACACGCACAAAACACACACACAGACACACGCACAAAACACACACAAAGCACACACACACAACACACACACAAAACACACAAAAACACGCACAAAACACACACACACACAGACACACGCACAAAACACACAAAACACACACACACCTACACACAAAACACACACAAAACGCACGCGCGCACAAAACACACAAAACACACATACACAACACACAGCACACAACACACAACACACAACACACACAACACGCAACACGCAACACACAACACACAACACGCAACACAACACGCAACATAAAACGCACAACACACAACACACAACACGCAACACACAACACACAACACGCAACACACAACACGCAACACACAACGCAACACGCAACACGTAACACGCAACACGCAACAGGCAACACGGCACACGCAACACACAACACACAACACACAACACACAACACACAACACGCAACACGCAACACGCAACACACACCAACACACACCAACACACACCAACGCACACCAACACACACCAACACACACACCAACACACATCAACACACACCAACACACACCGACACACACCAACGCGCACCAGCGCACACCAACACACACCAACGCACACCAACGCACAAACCCACACAAACACACACGCGCAACCACACAAACACACTCGAACACACACACAAACACACACAAACACACACAAACACACAAACACACATAAACACACACACAAACACACACAAACACACACAAACACACAAACACACACGCACACCCACACACCCACACACACACACACCCACACCCACACCCACACGCGCACGCACACGCGCACGCGCACGCGCACGCACACGCACACGCACTCGCGCACGCGCACGCGCACGCGCACGCACGCACGTACGCACACACGCACGCACGCACGCACGCACACGTACACGCACACGCGCACGCAAGCGCAAACGCGCACGCGCACTCTCACGCACACGCACAAGCGCACGCACACGCACACACACACACACATACACCACTCACCCACGCACGCACGCACGCACGCACACGCGCACGCACGCACGCACGCACGCACGCACGCACACACGCACACCAAACACAACACACAACACACAACACACAACACACAACACACAACACAACACACAGCACACAACACACAACACGCAACACACACACAACACAACACACAACACACAACACACAACACACGACACACGACGCACGACACACGACGCACGACATGCGACACACGACACACGACGCACGACACACGACGCACGACGCACGAGGCACGACGCACGAGACACGTTACACGACGCACGTTACACGACACACAACACACGAGACACAACACACGACGCGCGATGCACGACGCGCGACACACGACACAGGACACAGGACGCACGACGCATGACGCACAACGCACGACGCAGGACGCACGACGCACGACACGCAACACCAACACACTCACACACTCACGCACTCACACACTCACACACACACACTCACACTCAGACACACACACTCACACACGCACTCACACACTCACTCACACACTCACTCACAGACACACGCACAGACAGACAGACACACACACAGACACACACACTGACACACACACACAGACAGACAGACACACAAACAGACACACACACACAGACACACACACAGACACACACAGACACACACAGACACAGACACAGACACAGACGCAGACACAGACACAGACACAGACACAGACAAGCACAAACACAAACACAAACACAGCACAAACACAAACACAAACACAAACACAAACACAGACACAGACACAAACACAAACAAACACACAAACAAACAAACAAACGCACAAACAAACACACAAACAAACACACAAACAAACACACAAACAAACACACAAACAAACACACAAACAAACACACAAACAAACACACAAACAAACACACAAACAACACACACAACACGCAAACACACAAACACACAAACACACAAACACACAAACACACAAACACACAAACACGCGAGCACACACACAAACACAAAAACACACACAAAAACACAAAAACACACAAACACAAAAACACACAAACGCACAAAACACACAAAACACCAAAACACACACACAAACACACACAACGCACAAAACACACAAAACACACAAAACACACAAAACGCACAAAACGCACAAAACGCACAAAACACAAAACACACAAAACACACAAAACACACAAAACACACAACACACACAAAACACAAAACACACAAAACACAAAACACACAAAACACACACACACACACACACACACGCACGCGCGCGCGCACGCACACACTGGGGCGCCAGATCGTTCCACGCTTCCAGTGATTGAAGAAGCTGATAAAGTTACACGTTCGTGGATCCTTTCAGGCAGTACTTCTTGAGGGTTTTCTTGAATCCTTCTGCTGCGTCTCTGAGCTGTGCGTTGTCGAGTAGCTCGCGACACACAAGTGCGTCGCCTGTGAGTCTGCTCGTCAAACAAAGGCCCCCAACGTTCTGGCTCCGCTGTTGTGACTGAGGCCCAGTCACTGAGAGTCGAAGCCGCTCTTCCATCGTGCAATGGCGGCAACTTGGCGGTCGCCCATAGAATCAGGGTTTCCTTTGCGGGGGTGCGTGTGGGTGTGTGGGTGCGGGTGTGGGTGTGGGTGTGTGGGTGTGGGGGGGTTGGCTCCAGGCTCCTTGTCGTGCGCTCACGCATAGTGCTTGCTCTCGCGCCAGAGTGTACGGTATATGTGGGTCTTGCAGACTTATTAGACATCAGGTTCCTATCCTGAAACAGATGCAGGCTATCAAGGATGGTATCTTCTGCCTCATGGATTACTTGACCTCGTGCGTTGTGGAGGTGGTTTTGCCAAGGGTGCATGGAAGCCTGCGCAGCGCGCCCCGCCCACCACACGCGCGGCAAACGGCCACCGTCGTCAGCGCAAACGACCAAGCGGCGCATGCCATAAACCACGCCAGCCACACCCCTGAATGTCCTGACCGGAGTTTTGCAGGCGCAAGTCACTGAGTCTTGTCCTGCAGCGGTCACCGAGATCCTTGGAACTGACATTTGGCCGCAGCTGCTCATGCCAACTCACAACTCAATGGAGAATGGTGAAGCGGCTTGTTCGGACGCCTAATTGTACCGATTGTCTTCAGAACTTCCACCATTGTGCATTTGTACTGCCCGTCTCTGTTTTTGCGCCCAAGGAGCGTGAGCAGCACATGGCAAGGGAGGCTCTGAGGCTCCACGTCCCTGGCGCGGAGGCGGTGCTGATTTGCAACAAGTGCAGGCGGGGGGGGCGGACGTTTTGAAAGGATATGCCATTTCAATCAGTGGAGGCGGGGATGGGGGCAGATAGTTTTTGTTCAGAACTTAGTTTTGGCTATCCTGTTCCCTCCGCTCTTCGCTCTGCTCGTTTCGCAGCTCGTCTTCCCAAGTGTTCGCTTCTCTCTTTTCTGATTGCTCCTTTTCCCGCCCTTCCCCCTGCTCTTAAAATTTGCCGTTGTTTGCCAATATTCTTGTCTCGTTGTTAAATTCCTTCCCTGTCAATCCCTGTGAGCCGCTGTGAGTGAGCCGAAGCAGCGTGTCAACCATGTGTGGGTGTGGGCTCCCAGTGTGAAGGCCAAGCCATTGGCTGCCTGGATAGACTTGGCCAGACTTTAGTGAGTTAAAGGTTTCCCTGTAAAGGGTTCATAGCGACCCAGGTTTATGACACACGCAGATACATGAAACTGCCCCACAAAAGAACCAACTTGCAAGTGGGAACAATGTGCGAGCTGGAGCTGCGGAAGTGTGTGCTACACGTTCGCGTAGTAAACTCCGAGCTGGAGCTGCAGAAGTGTGCTTCGCGTACACGTGCCACAAAATTGCGATTTCCGAGCTGGAGCTGCGGAAGTGGACAGACTTGTGGTACAGAGTGAAACACCTGCAAAACGATCAGAATGAAAACGCGATCACGGTGTGGAGGGACAGCTCATTGAGCACGGGGTTGATGTGTAGACAGCCGCAATCCAGGCTCATTCTCCAGCTTTTGGGTTGCTACGAAGCCGTCCTGAGTGGAAGTGACCGTGTCATACTGCGGGCGCAAGGAAAAGTAGAGGGGTTTCCAAAAAGGCTCAGATGGGGATACAGGTTTTTCAAGCCAATAGCCACAGACTTTCCTTTTTTCGCCGCTGGTGGCCGAGCCTTGTTGAAATCATGGAATCAAGAGATGACAGGAAGACAGCTTATCATGCAGAGCTTTGATTTGTGATCCATGGCGATCTGTGATGTCACTCGTCACCTTGGCACACCGAGCGTGAGCGCTTAGCATGGTCTGGCGAGCAATCGTTGAGGCTGCCTGCGATTCAAAAGTTGCTGGAGAAGGTGGGCCGATATGGAGCTTGCTAGAAATGGCAGCATGAAAGCAAAGCTTACGCTTCGGGGGAGGCGCGGCGTTTCACATGCACCGTGCTGCGTGCAAGACGGAGGACTGCGGAACAATCCACCGCGCACAAGGACACACACACACAACACGCAGCATCATGCGCCATGCGCCATTTGGCCACCTCACACGATGTTGTCACAAGGGCTTACCCAATGCCGGAAATCGGTAGGCGCTCTGCAGCAACCTTGAACCAAAAAGCAGGTTGGCCTGTTGATGTAGTGGACAATATGGAGGCTTGTGCCCAGAAGTACTACGTGGTGTGACCGAGAAAGGATACACAGACACCCCCATGGACTTGTCCTGCTTTGGGCAAGGAAGATGGCCATATTTTCATTTTCATTGCAAGCTGTTGCATGTTGCTTTGACCAGAACGCGGTAACCTTCCACAGGGCTAGTTGAGCGGCGTGTCAGGGGGTTGAGAATGCCGCTGATGCTGCTGTTTGGAGGACCTGAATGATGTGCTGGGCAACTATTTCATTCTTTTGAGCTCTTCGGTCGTCACGCTAGGATATGGCCGTTCTTGCTGATCCTGATGTATGTTGTGGGACTGGCGCGTCCTTAACTAGCTGTCGAACGGCACAGTGGTTGGCGGGACAAATGGAGGTGCCCGCGAAGCAAGGTGGTGCCTGGCTACGGCACCATCTTCATCTTCTGGCGGATCGCAAAAGGCCCGCCTGCTGCTTCTCACATGTTTGACCGTAGATGGGTGAACGCATCAAACATCTAAGTGTCTTGGCAGTGTCTTGGAAGGCTTGGCCGACGTGTCAAGGCAGCGGTTTGCGCACGAAGACCAGGAAGAGGCCAGCAGCGTGCTTGCAGCTTGGGGTTAACATTCCTGGACATCCTCGGACACTTCACTAGCTAAGCAGCTATGCAGCCCAGCCTACGTGTGTTTTGCAGCTTGCTGGGTTGTATGGAGTGGCTTTACTCAAGGCAACATTTTTTTGAACGAGCGCGCACCCTTTATTGAAGTTGGAAAGTTGGACGCTGATGCCTGCTTTCTGCACGTTACCGCAAGGGTGGCATGACTTTGATTTTCCTCTTCTTGCATAGACTGTAAAAGGACATCAACTCTTGTCTCGGTTGACTTGAGGAGGCAAACTATTAGACTCAATCAAGTATGCTCGGTCTTGTGTTGTTTCGACAGGGGTGGCAACTCTCTCCCATATTTTGGAGAGTCTCCATGCCAGGTTGAAGCAAAGAGCACGTGATATGGCTCTTGCAAGGAAAGCTGCGCGGGTCTTTGCCTCTTTGCCTGCCAAATTGCGCCGCAAAACTGAAGGTTTTTTGCATGTGTCGGATGAGTAGTAGTAGTAGTAGTAGTAGTAGTAGTAGTAGTAGTAGTAGTAGTAGTAGGAGTAGTAGTAGTAGTAGTAGTAGTAGTAGGAGTAGCAGTAGTAGTAGTAGTAGTAGTAGTAGTAGTAGTAGGTTTTCAGTATTTTTGTGCCAGGGTCTTTGCGCGACAGGCCTGCGTCTGGAGGACATGTTCCACGTTAGATTCAGATCCATGATGAGCTTTCCAATGCGTAACCCAATGTTCCCTAATGGAGGATTGCTGTCTCATGTCTCTGCAACTGGTGACTAGGATGTGAAGAAGATCGCGCTCAGCAAAGCTAAAGTGGCACAACCCCAAGTCTCAGGTGGTGATGTGAAGGCGGCCCATGAGCTGGCGAGGTGACGCGCGCAGCCCGAGCAAAGTTGTCAGCTGGGCGAGATGTGCTACCGCCTGAGATTTTGATGTGCGCCCGAGATTGTGCAGCGCCAGGCTGAGAGTTGCAGGGAACACAGGCGTCGCCCCTGTTCAGGATGTCGCGAACGCCACAGGCCAGGAGGGGGCTGAAGGTGAGCTTTGCGCACTTTGCCTGTAGGACTGTTAGGCCATGAGTTTCAGACGTTTTACACAAAAGCGCAGACCAAGCTGAGATCAAACACTTCCAGGTGCAGCAGGCGATGTCTGTCAGAGTGGCGGCAGCTTGTGAGAGAGCTGGCGGGCAGCAGATAGTTGCAGGTGCTGCGGCTTGGGGCAGAGAAGGGCGCAGATGGGTTTCGTGAATCAGACTAGATGCAATGTTGAGGCGCTAAAGGTTGATGCCCATGATGGGCGCTTGTGTTGCGAGCCTTGTGCGCAAGTCTGAGCAGTCTGTGTTGCTTAGCTCCGCGACACTATGATGATAGGTGCTGCAGCAGCGGGCGCGGCTGGCGGGCTCTGCTTGGGTGCTTTGCTCTTCTCTGGAGACTCTGCGGCTGCGCAGAAGCGGCTGGCGGGAGAGACGGGGAGTGCGACCGAGGGAGGTCGTGTGAATTGAGGTCGTGTGTGCGTGAACAGTTGAGTCCTGGAGCTCCGGCCCGGGCGACTGCATTTGTAGCCGCGCCGCGTGCGCGAAAAGATTCGGCCAAGCCTTTCTTCAAGAGGCCCCCTCTTGTGATAAGCCCTGAACATTGGTAGGCGGAGCCTAGGATGGGGCACTGCGGCACCCCAGTGCCCGTGCCTGATGAAGGCGCAGAGGAGAGGCCGCTCTTGGCAAGATCGCCGGATCCCGACCGAGCTGGAGGTTCTGGCGGGAGGCCCTTGCAAAGCGTGAGCGGATGGACGTCTTCTACAACCATGAAGAAGTACGAGCGTTATGCTAGGAGGTCAAGAGAGAAGTGCCGCGTGACAAGTGGCGGCAAATGAGTCAAGGACGAAGACGAGGACCTCGGGCAGGAGGAGCGAGGAAGAAGGGGATTCAGAGGGAGGCGTCCCGAGGGTCTCAAGCAGGCATATGCTGCCGACTGGAAGGTGAAGAGTCGAGCAGACAAAAGGCCCCCAGAAAGGAGGAGGCAAGGGAGGCTCGAAATCACACTCGCTGGGTGAACTGCGCTGCAAGCTGCGAGCGACAGCGATCACGAGGAGGATGCGAAGGACTGCTACCTGCGGACCTACTGGCCCATGAGACGGCGAGGAAGAAGACTTACAAGGTGGCGCTCGAGACGGTGATTGCGGCGCTGTGAACAGAAGACAACATGGCGAAGAAGATCAAGATGAAGATGGCGAGCAAGGGAAAGAGCGAGGCGGAGCCTAACGCTGTCATGGGGTGTTGCAGTTGCTGCCCCACATGACCAAGGAGGAGAAGAATGACATCTACAAGGCCTTGAGGCAGGATCAGGGCAAGGAACTTGAGAGTCAGAAGTTGGTCGCCCGCGAAGAGGAGAAAAGAAGCCAAAGTGTAGTTCCAGGCCAAGTAGATCCCGGATGTTTGCTTGCCCTTCTCGTACATCCTCCATTGCCAGTCCTCCAGGTGCTTCTTCCTCACTGGCTCTCTTGTTGGATGGCAGTAGATTGAATGGACCGTCCCGACCATTCGACTTCTGTTTCAGCTGACTCGCCCGCTCTTCTCGCACCGCCCTCTCCTCCGTGTACTCCTTCCGGGTTTCCGCTTGGGCCTTTGGAAGCCATTTGCAGCAGCCCCAAGCCACAGCATAGAGCAGGAGCAGCGCCCCCGCACCTGGTGCTATTTGGCCCGAGCGGCAAATGCAACATCGCATTATGCCCGTCGCAGGAAGTGCTCACAGAAGAGGGTGCTGTTCTATTCCTGGGAAGCGCGGTATGTTGACGACCGCGTCGAGCAAGATGGATCTGGAGGCCTTGGAAGGGAAGAGCGCTGGGAGGGAAAGCGCAAAGGCCGGCCGGGTGATTGTGGACACGGGTTTTCCTTGCTACGCTGCCGTCTTCTGGTTCAGACCTTGAAGTGGCGACCACGGCCACGCCGAAACCACGAATGTAGGGCATCGCCTCTTCCAAACCTCAGGTCCCAGCGCGGTAGGTTGATCGGCTCCAGGAAACTGAGCCGCCGTCATCCTCACGCAGCTCCAAGTGAACACCTCCTCCAGACGGAGTGGCCCTATGCTTCTTCCGCCCCCATGATGTCGACCACCGTCTCCGACAACTCAAGGTCGCACCACCGATTGTGAATTTTTAGGAGGCGCTTGCCGAAGTTGAAGACCATCTCCCATCTTGCCATCTCCGACTGTCCGTCTCTTCCTCCACGGCCTCATCTCCATCTTCAAACTGCTCCTCCAGAAGAAGCTCGAAGAGCCAGCTTTGGTAAGGCCCCAGGAGCCGGAGAAGATCATCGAGGATGCGAAGGTAAAGCAGGCCGCGGTGAGATGGGCGAAGAAGTGGCAATCCGGAGTGCCAAGCAAGGGTGGCCGAGCAAGGCCCCACTCGACGACGCCCAGCGCCAAGCCCAAGCGGATTCAACAGGTGGCCATTGATGCGAAGTATGTGTGCGACAAGAGAGCGCCGTTGTCCATTGCCATTGTGTGACATCCAATCACCAGGCCGTGATGCTGAAGACACGGGCAGCGGATTGCGTTGGCGGCAAGTTCCTACGCCGATGGACACAGAAGTTTGGTGCGCCGGTGAGGAGAGTTCGACGGTTCTTTCGCGTCCTTGCTGGAACAACTGGCCATGGCAACTTGGAGTGGCGGAACGTCACGGAGAACTCTTGGAAGTAGCCACGCAAGACCGTGGATGAGCGCAGCTGCGAGGGGTGCAATGATATGAGAATGGCATTGTCGGCAACGGTTGCGGCAAAGAATGGCGCAATCATCAAGGCTGGCTACACCTCGAATCAGCGGTTGTTCAGACAGGAGGTGATCTTTCCGAGCTTGCTGGACGAGGAAGAGAAGCCAGCAGTTGTTGCAAGAGTGCACCGAGCATGGACCGCGGCGAGGATGGCGCTCTTTCGCGAGAGGACCCGCAACCATGCAATGCAATGTTGGTGCAGGAGGCCAAAAGAAGGCGCTTCATATCCTGAAACAGCCGAGTGTGAGAAGGAGGGTTGGGGCCAAGGGCGACTGGCCCGAGACACGATCCAGGGCAAGCTTCGCAGCCCCTACGGTTGGAAGAACAGCAGCAGCAGCAAGAGGAGCAGCAGCCGCAGAGGAGACAGGAGCAGAGAAGACAAGATGAGGGGCAGCCGGCGCAAGGCAACAGCACGCGCTGGACGATGTCCCGCAGGTCATTAAGAAGAGGCTGCAAGAAGAAATGACGGAACCAGGTGGCGATGGTGGATATGAGAGACGGGCAAGCCGGTCTACAGCCGCGCCCGGTGTCACCTCCAAGCCCATGAGCTGACTGTGCTGAGCCACTTATCTTGGTCGGTGACCTGACTTTCGCTGTGTGTGGATGAGATGAAGAAGCCCCCGGAGAAGAAGGCCAACTTCCCGTGGAGGGGAGTGACGATGTTTGTCAAGGAGCCGAAGAAGAGAAGGAATGCCCGAGGTTGCTCATGGAAGCAGCGGATGGCAGTGCAGAGGTGCAGATGGCTAGGGGCCTGAGGAGCTCTGGGTCGAAGATGTGAAGGACAGCTGGCGGAAGTGCAGAAGAAGAATGGCAAGGAGCTAGACTCGCAGTACTTCGACCAGGCTGAGAAGGCGAAGTTCAAGGAGTCCGCACAGAGGCAGGGGGGGGCGCCAAAGGCCCAGGTTCCCCATCTGGCCAGGACAAGAGGGGTGTCTATGACAACCTCACGAACTACGTCAAGAAGATCGCTGCGGACGCCTGGCCATGCAGATGAGATGGCTGTGCTCTGGCGCTCCGTTGGCGTCTGGCCCGTCTTGAGCATGTGGCTCTTCACATCGGTTGCGGTCAAGCCCTTGTTCTGGACGCCCCGGCGCCAGTCTTGCCACCTCAACCTTACCGTGGGTGAGGCGCTCCACAAGGTACCTCATGTACATGTAACCCATGAGGTTCGCCATGCGCTTCCCGTTCTCCACTGACTCGCGCCGCGGCCAGGTGGAAGCCCATCACCACGAGCTGCGACAACAGCACGAGACGGAAGGCTTGGTTCCAGGATCAGGCAACAAGCTCTTTTCAAAATGTGAACAGTTGAGTGTTGTGGCATGCATTTTCCTGGAGCTTGGGCACGAGCGACTGCATTTGCAACCGTGGCGCGTGCGCGAAAAGGGTTCCGGTCGCGCCGAAGGCTCTTACTGTTTGTTTGGGTTGGAACCCACCTTTCTTCAAAAGGTCCCCCTTTTGGGATAAGCCTTCAACGGTGTGAAGTGTGAGGCATGAGTAAAGTGAGGCGTGAAGCGTGGGAGGTCGTGAGGCTCCAAGCGTCAGGTGTGAGGCGATGGACGGCACTCCTTGAGAGGCAGATGCGATTTCAGCAGCGCAGCAACGAAATCGCTGGACACCCAGACTGCGTGCAGCTGGAGTAGAAGGGAAGCCGCTTTAAGGGATGCTGATTCTGCAAGTTCCACATAGACTTCCCCATGCCAGTTTGCTTCCTTGGCAAACGACTGTTCACAAACATTCATGAATTCTCGCTCTTTCCCTTCCGCGCTTGGCCACGCCCTATGAACATCGATGGAGTGAACGGGCGATGGGCTGCTCTGGTTGACCTCTTCCTCCATCATGCCCACTTTCTCCGTTCGTTTACTTGGCGTGCGATTCAAGAGCTAACATGTGCGCGTCTCATCTTTCCCTTTCCTTTCGTTCACGACCAATGCCATCTCTTGATGGCTGGCGAGCAGCTGAAAATCTCGTGAGGAGCCGTCCATCACAGAGCTCCATCTCAAGACAAACTTTGTTCCGCATGATCATCAAAGTAAGCCGTATGAGGCCCAAACTCAAATGCTCCAAGATCCAACATGCTTGTTTTTTGTTGTTCTTCATTGCCTGCTTGTGCAGGCACGGTTGCTATCCGCTCGAAGCTGCGACGTGGCAGCTTGTCATTGAATTTGATGTGCAAAGATTGTCCTGAAGAGGGGGACAGGGTTTGCCGCCTGAATGGCGTGAATGGCGAGGGTTTTGATCCAATCATTGCAAGCAAAGCTGAACCTGATCTATGAGCGCAGAGAAAGACACAGTGTTGCATTTGTTTGGACATGACCCAGGCTTGCGCAAGCGGCTGCTTCTGCTTTCGGTGCGAAACGGGTGTCGTGGTATTGTGATCCTTTGCTTTGCAATCGGCAGGCTCAGGGGTTTTTGGAACGACCTTCCCTCAATCTAGTGCAGCTGGGACTCTCATTTGTGCTGGGACTCTCACAGACTGAGCGGGATAACCAAAGAGACTGAGCGGGCTAGCCTGGAGAAAAGTCGAGATGGAAGGAATAGTCAAGCAATGCCAGGCAACCTCTGCTGCCGGAGTTGCCTACTTGTGCACCTTGCCTACGCCCTTGGAAGGCCAGCTTGAGAACTTGTACGGGCGCCTTTTGCCTGCCTTGGATTTCAGCCAGCCTTGCTTGCGAAAAGCTCAGGTGGGGCGGGGCTGGTAGCCCACGGGAGTGCCATTGCCAGGCGGGGGGGAATGTTGTGACATTCTCCAGACTACTGGCAGGCGCTTTTGGCTAGACGTTCCGAGCATTCAGCACCAGTCATGCGGCATGAACTGCAACGGACTGCGGTCTTGCGGAACGATCCATGCCTTCGGCGCAATGCCATGAGGGAGTCAACAGCCACGTCCTGGGTGGCTTGATAACTGCGCGGCTTGATGGCCATCCCACGTGAGGGATGTGGCCGACAACTCCCAGACTCATCAACACAATATTTTAACGCCTCCGGCTCAGGCCGCCGACGTTACAGGCCTCCCCTCTGAGATGTTTGCCCCCTTCCCCTGTTGAGATCCTTCCCCCTTTCCCCCCTAAGCCCTTTTTTTCTCCCGGGATCTTCTCCCTTTTCCTTCCTAAGATCTTTTCCACCCCTTTCCCTGTTGAGATCCTTTCCCCCCCTTTCCCCCCTAAGCCCTTTGCCCCCCCTGAGATCTTCTCCCTTTTCCTCCCGAAGATGTTGTCCCTCTTTCGCTGTTGAGTTCCTTTCCCCCCTTTCTCCCTAAGGCCTTTTCCACCCTGAGATCTTCTCCTTTCCCTATTGAGATCCTTTCCCCCCTGTCCCCCCTAAGGCCTTTTCCCACCCTGAGTTCTTCTCCCTTTTCCTCCCTACGATCTTTCCCACCCTTTCCCGCTTAAGATCCTTTCCCCCGTTTCCCCCCTAATAAGGCCTTTTCCACACAAAATCTTCTCCCTTCTCCTCCCTACTTTCCCTGTTGGCCTTTTCAGGTCTTCTCCCTTTTCCTCCCTAAGATGTTTTCCCCTCTTTCCCTGTTGAGATCCTTTCCCCCCCTTTCCCCCCTAAGGCCTTTTTCCCCCAAGATCTTCTCCCCTTTCCTCCCTAACATCTTTTCCCCCCTTTCCCTGTGTAGATCCTTCCCACCCTTTCCCCCCTAAAACCTTTCCCCCCTGAGAGCTTCTCCCTTTTCCTACCTAAGATCTTTTCCCTCCTTTCCTTGTTGGCATTTTTTCGCCAGATCTTCTCCCTTTCCTCCCTAAGATCTTCCCCCCCTTTCCCTGTTGAGATCCGTTCCCCCCTTTCCCCCCTAAGGCCTTTCCCCCCTTAAGATCTTTTTCCTTCCTAAGATCTTTTGCCACCTTTCCCTGTTGAGATCCTTTCCCCTCTTCCCCCCTAAGGCCTTCCGGCATCTTCTCCCTTTTCCTCCCTAAGATTTTTTCCCCCCCTTTCCCTGTTGAGATCCTTTCCCCCCCTTTCCCCCTAAGGCCCTTTCCACCCAAGATCTTCTTCCTTTTCCTCCCTGGGATGTTTCCCCCCTTTCCTGTTGAGATGCTTTCCCCCCTTTCCCCCCTTAAGGCCTTTTCGGATCTTCTCCCTTTTCCTCCCTAAGATCCTTTCCCCCCTTTCCCCCCAAAGGCATTTCCCTTCCTGAGGTCTTCTCCCTTTTCCTCCCCACGATCTTTTCCCCCGGTTGAGATCTTCCCCCTTTCCCTTGCCTCGCTAGGATCTTTTCTCCCTGTCCCTGTTGAGGTCCTTTCCCACCCTTTCCCCCCTTCAGGCCTGTTCAGATCTTCTCCCTTTTCCTTTCTAAGATCCTTTGCCCCTTTCTGCTGTTGAGATCCTTTCCCCCTTTCCTTCCTAAGGCCTTTCCCCCCCTGAGATCTTTCCCCCCCTGAGATCTTCTTGCGTTTCTATCCTTTCCCCCTTTCCCCCTAAGGCCTTTTCCTTCCTGAGATCTTCTCCCTTTTCCTCCCTAAGATGTTTTCCACCCTTTCCCTGTTGAGATCCTTTCCCCCCCTTTCCCCCCTCCACCCCTTTCCCTGTTGAGATCATTTCTCCCCTTTCCCCCCTAAGGCCTTTCCCCCCCAGATCTTCTCCCTTTCCTTTCTAAGATCTTTCCCCCCCTTTCCCTGTTGAGATCCTTTCCTTCTTTTTATTGTAAGGTCTTCCCCCCCTCCCTTTTCCTCCCTAGATCCTTTCCCCCCCTTTCCCCGTAAGGCCTCTTTCCGCCCAAGATCTTCTTCCTTTTCCTGCCTAAGATGTTTTCCCCCCTTTCCCGGTTGAGATCCTTTCCCCCCCTTCCCCCGCACACACACATGCACACACACACACATACATACACAAACGCACACAGACACGGATTTATATATATGTATATGTTTTTTACACATACGTACATACATACATACCTACATATGTACACACATACACATACACACACACACATACACGCACAGACACACAGACACGCACACATACATACATACACACATAAATACACACATACATTCATGCATACATACGTACATACGTACATACGTACATGCGTTCATGCATACATACACACATACGTTCGTACATACATGAGACTTAGAGACACACAGACACACGTGCAGGCATACGGACATACGGACATACCGACACGCGAACATGCAAACGTACGGACATACAAGCGTGCAGCCGAACAGTTCTGCAGACGTACCGGCGTACAGTCCTACAGACATGAACACGTACAGACATACAGGCAAGCAGACAGAGACAGAGGCAGAGACAGGGACGGGGGCAGAGACGGACACGGACACGGACACGGACACAAGACACGACAGAGACAGACAGACAGACAGACAGACGGACAGACAGACTGACTGAGACACAGACAGAGACACAGACGGAGGCAGAGACAGAGACAGACAGAGACGGACTCAGACACGGACGCGGACACAGGACACAGACACACGACAAGCAGAGACAGACAGACAGAGACAGAGACAAGACAGAGATAGACACAGAGACAGAGAGTCAGAGACAGAGACAGACACAGAGAGAGAGAAACAGAGACAGAGAAGTCATGTTTTTACCCGCCGAGCCGGTGTGAGTCATAGCAGTAGAGAACAGTTCTCGCAACTTTCGCAACGGAGCGAATAGCTCCTGCCGGCTTGGCCCCCCCCGCCGCTTTGGCTGCAACTTGCTGGACACCAGCAAGGTTGCCTCCTTCCCGAGAAGCAAGGCAATGGCGCAGGAGGCGCTCAAGTACGCTGCGGGGATCTCCGTGACCAGCCAGCGCGAGAGAGGACGGGAAAGGCCTGACCAGTCCACCGCCCGGTTGTCCATGACGATGGTAAAGCTGCGCGGGCCCAGGCCCACCAGCTTGCCAAAACGGCAGCGGTGTTCCATCGCGCCGGATCAAGCCAACCATTGGACAACGAGCGTTCCAACGTGATCCGTTAAACGCGTCACCCACAGAGGGCGATCCCAAAACGTAAGGCAAGTGAAACCCGCATGTTATCAACCAAGCCAGCCGGCAACGTGTGACCCGACAGACAGACAGACAGGCAGACGGACCGACAGATGCGCAGAAGGCTAGACGCACAGACGCAGACAGACAAACGTACAGACATACGTGCGTTTGTCCACCCATCCATCCATCCATCCATCCATGTTTGCAACCACGCACGCCTGCCCGCCTACGCGTCTGGCTGACGGCGAGCCCCGCACTTTTACACAACGCGGGCATGCGCGCCCGTTCGCACATCCATGCGCGCATGTCCACACGCAAACTTACACAGACACACACGCGGACACACACACACACACATGCACGCGCGCTTGCGTACAACACGCGCGCGCACACAGCGCACACGCTGATACACACATACATACACACATACATACACACACACACACATACATACATACTTGCAGACACACATTCACACACAAACATACACAAACATACACAGACACACATGCATACTTCCTGACACACATGCACACATACAATACATACGTACGTACATACATACATGCATTCACACACACGCACACAGACACACGCACCTACATACACACGTACACACCTACATAGATAGAGTACACACACGTGTGTGCGTACACACACAGACACACATGGATACTTTCGTTACTAGTTGCAAACGTGTGCGCGCAAACGCGCAAGCAGCCACACGCATAGCGCGCTGAGCAGCAAAAACACGCAAACGCACACACACATACTGACAAAAACAAGCAAACAAACAAACGCAAACACAAACACAAAAAGCAACAAACAGCCACACGAACACAGAAACACATAAACGCACAAACGCACAAGCACACAAACAAGCAAACAAGCAAACAAGCAAAAAAGCAAACGCAGAAACACAGAAACACACTACCACACAGAAGCAAACAAGCGAACGGACAAACGCAGAACACACAAACACCAAAAAACACAACAAACGCAAGCGCGCAAACAAAGCAAGCAAGCAAACAAAAACAAAGAAGCAAGCAAGCGAGCAAACAAGGAGGCGAGCAAACAAACAGGCAAGCGGACGCAAGCCAACCAATCAGACAGAAACAATGGTAGCAAACAAACAACCGAACAAGCAGCGACCGCGCAAGCGAACAAACGAGCTATCGAACAAACAAACGCGCTGGAACAAGCGACAGTAGCGCAGCGAAGCTAGCGACAAGAAGAAATCACGCACCAGTTCGCGACAAAGACAGACACACATAAACACACACAAAAGAGAGAGAGAGAGAGAGAGAGAGAGAGAGAGAGAGAGAGAGAGAAACTTGCAACAAACACGCGCGCAAACCCACGTGCGCACACACACACACACACACACGCGCGCGCTCAAACATGCAAACGCGCAAGCACACACAAAACGATGTGCCTACAGACGCACAGACGCACACACGCGCAGCAGCAGCAGCGACACACACACACAACCACACTCACACGCGCCAGCTTTGAACTCATCACACTGACACACACACACAGGCATGCGCGCAGCAGACGCATACGCGCGCAAGAGTTGCAAGTAAACGCAACTGCGCGCCCAAACGTTCAAGAACGCGGAAGAAAGAACACACTATGTCCTTCAACGTGTTGGGTTGCGTCTGCTGCTAGCGTGATGTAGGCGGGAGATGAGACTGAGGCTGATTAGGCGCATAAGGCCGGAACACGGTGATTAGCTCAAAAGCCTAACCTTGGTCATACTTCCTGTGCGCGGGGCCCTCTCACGTTGCAAGGCCGTGCAAGTGTCTTGTGTCATCGCGCCATGTGTGCGGGCGCAGCGCTTCGGCGCAAGGTTTCCTTGTACTAGAGCGCTGCTGAGGTGTGCTGTTCAGTTGGGTTGGCTAAGCAGTGTACACCTTGCGGCGCTTTACCTTTGTAAGGCGGCTGGGACGTGCGGCAGACGCAGCTGGTCGTACTCTGTCGGCGCGCCCAGAGCGTCGGGGTGTTCGATTTGTTAGGCAGAACGAGCTTGGCGCACTTGCGCCGCAGTCGAGTTTGGGTAGGGCTGTGTGACGCAAGCGACAGCCGGAGTTCACGTTTTTGCGGCTAGGATGAATGAACATAGTCCCAGCAACCCTCTAACCCTCTGTCGGTTTGAGACTTGTTGGCCATTTTGCATGTCAGCTCGGACCTCGTTTGCGATCAACAGGAGGCTTGGTGGTGCGCGCCCGATGCTTTGCGTGTTGTGTTCCCTTCTTAATGCAACGGTGTTTGTTCGTTTCATTGACTCACAGAGCTAGACAGCCTTTATTTTGGATCACTTGCGCTGGCAAGGGTGGAGGAGCCTCCTCCCAGCCAGCGGCAGCGACGCCGATGGCATGTTTGAGTGCTGGCTGTGCGTCGGGACGCTGAGATGGCAAAAAGAGCAGCCAGGCCGCGCGGTTCTTGTCGAATAGGGTTGCAGCTGTGGGGAGTTTTGCGGACTGAAGCTTAGCTTGACATGTAGAGACTGCTGGCTGGACTCTGAGCACCTGTCCCAGCATGCTGGGGATGTCAAATCTTCAATCAGCCTTGGCCGTTCATGCTCAGACTGGCGCGGCTATGGCCTTTCGGCGCCGCAGTCTCATTGTCAGAAATGATGCCTGAGTGCCCAACTCGAGATGGATCATTGGAACAGTGCCCGGCGCCTTCTCCTCTTCTGAGGCCAAGGGCGTGTGTGACGTTGATCAGGGCAGAAGAAGCAGCGCGCGAACCACCCTGAAAGCGATGTTTACGAGATGTTTCGGAGCAATGTTCGGACAACGATGACGCATCGAACAAAACAGCTGCTGCAACAGGATCTGGTGTCAGATGCTTTGGCAGGGATTTTTGGCTTCTGCCTTACAGTGTCTGTTGTATTTTGTGCAATCGGCTTTTGGTTGCTTTTGTGGCTTCGGTGGTGGTTTTCCAGCAAATCTCAAGGCATCGTCCGCTCACGACTGAGCCTGACGCCGCAGCAACGCCCAGCAAAACAGGGCGTGTCCGACGAAGCATGCAGATCAGATGGCGTTATTCAAGTAACGCTGTGCGAATTACTGGGGGCCAGCCCCCCAAATATTCAAACAATACGCATGCCCCCAAACAATGCAAAGGCCCATTAGTCGAACAGTTCCGAAGGTAGGGGCGGGGGAAACCCGCTCGGACCGTGGCTACCTTGTTTTTGTCCAGTTTGCGCTTGCGCGTCTCTGGGCCCAGAATAAATTGCAAGAGATGTTCGTAAGATCGGTGTCGCAGCGCGCGCTTGACCTGCTCTCACGTGGAAGCCGACTTTGCCCAGTTTGGTCATCGGCGCGGAGCGCGCTCGAGGGCCTGCCCCGCATGCCCCGTCGTCCTTGTTGCGATGTTGCGCTTTTGGCGCAAAAGCCCTTTCTTTGCATGTACGCTAGTACACATTGATAAGAATAGGTCCGCAGCTGAGTGTTCCCACCAGGTAGGACGTATGCGTTCACACAAGAGAAAGTCAGGCTTGGTCTCTTCCCTGCCCCTAAGCCGCCGGGTTTTCCCAAAAAGCAATTCCGAGAAAAACGGACCCTCAGTTGTCGGGCCTGTTGATGCCTGGTTAACTGTCGGAACAGTGACAGCTGGAACCAAGCGGGGCCGCTTCTCCAGAGCAGGCTAAGTGGAGGAGCGCTCGTGCGCCGCGAGTTGCTGAGCAACCAGATGGAAAACGCGTGCAGGAAGCCTTTCCTCGAGGAAGCAGTCCCAGAAACAAAGTTGAGTTCCTCGGTTTCATGCCTAAGTTCGCGATCGGCCCAAACTTTTGTGTTTCCCGAAGATTCGGAATTGTAGTTTTCCAGCGCGCGCGCGAAAACGAAACACACTTCAAACCCATTTCTCAATCTGCGAAAGCTCCGCGGCAGCCTTCGCGAAAGAGTTTTGCTATCTCTCTTCGGCTGCAACTGGGTTTAGAACACTGCTCATTTGCTCTCGATGCGCCCTCGCTGTCGAACAAATGGTCTGCAGTCCAAGCCCGGGCGTCTGGCTCTTTTTGCTACGCATTGTGTCACAACTGAACACCCTCCCTCCCTCCCTCCCTTCCCCCGCCCTCTCTCTCTCTCTCTTTCTCTCTCTCTCTCTCTCTGTCTCTCTCTCTCTCTCTCTCTGAAATCAAGCTCATTTGGGGGGGTTATCCTTGAACATCGTGCAGCGTCACACTATCGGCGTTGATCTGCCCAGCCTTGGCAAGGAATACCTGTTCTTCGGGCTAAGAGGCATCTAGTTCTCAACCCCCTGAGCAGTATCTTAGCAAGAGCCTTGCTCCGGGCATCTGGGCACTCCTTGGCAGCGGTGCGTAATCCGCCTTGATTGTTAAGGCCTATCGCATGAGCCGTAGTTCTGTAGAGCCCCAGTGTCTCACAGTCCCGCAAGCACGTATCAGCAATCTGTCGCGTGATGTGTCCCAGCAGCAAAGTGGTCGGTTTAACTAGGCTACTAGCCGCCACTGTTCAAGATGCACTGTTCCAAGGATGCCCAAGCCATCAAGCATCCGCAGCGTTGGAGGCTTCTTCCACATCACGTGGCACGCGAGGGTGTTCCATCACGCCTGCTCCTCCCATCAGGACAACTTGCAACAGCGCCAGCCCCTGGAACATCAAGCGGTTGCCAACACACAGTTGCCTCAGCTCTTGCAAGAGGAGGGCATCAAGACCCCAATGTTGCTCAATGTTGCTGCTTGCTTTTCAGTGGTTTGGGCGCCTTGCGACATCCAACGTGAACATGCCTCGCACCAGACCAAGTCTCGCAATGGGGGCCGAGTGCCCTCCCCGTTTTCAACCCTTGGTGGGCGGTGATGCTGTTGGCAATGCTACTTATACGACCCGGCCCAAAGCCATAAAGTTTCACCCACCCGCGACCCAAAACAAGTCCCAATTGAAATTGTGATTTGCGGTATTTTCACCTCAGAAAGAAAAGCAAACATCCACACAAAGAAGTCCAAAATCAATTCTGCACTTCTATGTAGTCATGTTCGTTTGTGAATTTCGGGATATATATCTCTATATATATATATATATATATTAGCATCTAGGAAACCGCTAGGAATTGCCAGTTCCAGTGCAGGAGCTTGTCCTTGTTGACCGCCGCTCCAGTGGCATCGCAGTGCGCGATGCCCCAGATTGAGCGACAGCGTGGCGAATTTGCAAGAGAAAGCACAGGTTTTTGCAAAGAGACAATGCATAGTTGTTCAATCTTGCTGCTCACATGAAACAGGCGCCTTCAAAGATACAACTTGCAACTACACACAAATTTTGCGATGGAGCACCCCGTTATCCCAGGCTGGGCCCAAGGCCCTCAATACACTTTCTGACAGCCGGATCCTTGGCAGAGAGGCTGCAGGCGGACTTCCAACGATTTTGGCACTGCTCTCAGTTGTTGCAGGATGCTGATGCCGCTCTCAAGGCCTGACATGCTAATGGCGCTAGCTTTGCCAAGTGCCAGCTTCAAGCTTTGCTCAGGCGGCAGTGGTTACAGGCACTAGCAAGGCCTTCGCTGGAGCAGACATCAAGAAGCTTGGCATGCAGCTTGTGACGGAGCTAGCTCGTTGCTCCAGCAAAGGCAGCCTGGCTCCAGACATTCTGATTCGATGGCTCCAACGACAGACGTGGGATTTCTAAATTCTTGAGTTTCAAAATTTCAATTCGTAGGGGATACACAAGCATCTCAGAATCTTCAGGGCGCCCTGTTGACTGTGAAAGCCATGCCTGCGCGCACATGAACTATGCGCTTTCCTCTGTGCTTGTCCCTGCCGCTGGGGGCAGCCATTCGAGAATCCAGCGTCGCAAGGCTGCACTTAGGCCGGGCGGCATTCAACGTTTGGAGTCGCTTGTGTTGTGGCACATTTAAGACATGCTTGCTAAATTCTATCCTTTTGCCAAGCTTGGGCGTCATTCAATCAGTATTCCACCTTTCCTTCTTGGATCCATCACTTCATATGCCACGAGCGCGTCGCCGCAAATTCAGACCTGTTTCCACGATGTGAGCTGCTTCTCTTTTTGCTGTTTTGAGGGGATGGTCCGACAAAAAGCCAAGCGTGCGCAGGTTTTGGGCCTGAGGCCTCTTGAGGTCAAAAGATTGCTGAAATGCGGAAGCTTGGGCCACATCCTCTTGAAGAATTGGACGAAAACAATCCGAAGGATCTCAGATGCGTCTGTCTGCCAAGCTTGTGGACTTTCTGTCCACAAAGTCGGGGCATTCTGCCGCCAGAGCAACCTGGAATGTTGGCTGTTCTTTGTCTCCATTCGGGCGGTGAACGTAGAAACTGGCATAACTGGCAAAATTCAAGCCACTACATTGCGGTCGCGAAGCTCACGCAGGCAGACAGCCAGTTTCTTGCGCTCGCGCCAATTTACAGGCATTCGAATCGTGCGCCAGTGTTCCAGAAGTGGGGCTGTGTACAGAGCCGCTGACAACATGCGGGTCACCTTTAAGTTTGAGTGTGGCTCGCCCTGCAGATGTTTGTGTTGAGACAATCGCTCGCTCGAGCTTCTCATCAACGGCCCTAAGATTCGTCAGGGCATGGTCTTTTTTTCATGTGCTGCCGCGAGATTGAAGTTTTTCAGGGGGCCATCCATCATCCCTTTACGTGTTCTCGCACGTCGATACTCTTGCTCATTAGTGGTAAAACCGGCTGAGCTTTGAAGCCCGTGGGACAAGAAGCCCCAGATGTCGCGGCTTGGTTTGCCTAGCGTTCTCTGGTGCGGCGGTATCACCGGTATCTCTTTGCAGTGCTTTGGTATGGCCAGATGTTCGTCGTGACGTTACGTTCACACATGCGTGGCGGCAAGAGGTCTTCCCACGCGTTCGTGTTCATGCGAAGGTGCGTGAGCCATTTGCACGTAAGTTTGTCCAGTGGCAACACCCGAACACATGCATTCTTTGACAGCTTTGCCAAGGACCTGACAGCTCCGCTGCTTTTCAACACGCAGAATGCACTCAACAAGCTTCTCTTGCGCCATGGTTCACAAAAGGCAGCCGATCCAGTTTGCCTTGCAGGACTCAGTAAAGCAACAATGAGTCATTGTAAGTAGGCATGTACTCAAATAAAGAAGCGACAGGCGGGCGACTTAAAAAGCCACAACATGCAAGCTTGATGGTCCTTTTTGGACTGCTCAGAAAGGCCAGTGCCGTATTGGTCTCATTGATTTGAGAATCTGTTCTGCTATCCTGCACATAGCTGGCACATGCTTTCCGGGGACATTCAATCTTGCTCCACCCATGCAGGTACTACATCAACACAGATCAAGGAACGTCCAGACGACTTCACATGCAAGAACAAGCATCCGAGCTTGCCTTGCCGCTGCACCGTTTCAGGCAGGAACCGGAGAGGCTGCCTTGACGACTCTTGCTGCCTGGTTCTTTTGTCTGTAAAACTTGAATGCCTCCGGCTCAGGCCGCCGACATTACAGGCCTGCATTCTTATATGCGTCCCTTTGGAATTATCCCATTGGACTTCTCCCATTGAAAGCCTCCCTTTGGAAGTTTTCTTTGCATTTTTTCATTGGAAGTTTCCCTTCGGAATTTTCCCTTTGGAATCTTCCCATAGGAAATGTCCCATTGGAAGTGTTCCTTTCGATTTGTTCCCTTGCGAGTTCTCCCATTGCAACTTTCTCTTTGGAATTGTTTCTCCCGTTGGAATCCTATATTTGGAATTGTCATTTTTTTTCTCCCATCGAAATTCTCCCAGTAGAATTCTCCCATTGGAATTCTCCCAGTGGTATTTCCCGTTGGAATTCTCCCATTGAAATTCTCCCTTTGAAATTCTCACATTGGGTTTTGCCATTGGAATCATCCCGTTGGAATTGTGACATTGGAATGTTCCCTTCAGATTGAAGCTGTGCCTTGTGAATATTCCCTTTGAGGAGCACAGAGGGTCAAACGAAGAGTCTCCTTCAAGACATTTTTGATTTTAGGCCATCAATATTTCAAGATTGTAAGCCATCATTACCATAATATTTTAACGCCTCCGGCTCAGGCCGCCGACATTACAGGCCTGCTTTCTTATTTGCGTCCCTTTGGAATTGTCCGCTTGCCCCCTTCCCCTCTAAGATTTTTGCCCCCCTTTCCCTGTTGAGATCTATTCCCCCTTTCCCCGCTAAGGCCCTTTCTCCCTCTGAGATTTTTGCCCTTTTCCTCCCTAAGATGTTTTCCCCCCCCTGAGATCTTTCCCCCCCTTTCACTGTTGAGATCCTTTCCCCGCTTTCCCCCCCAAGGCCTTTCCCCCCGCTGAGATCTTCTCCCTATTCCTCCTTAAGATCCTTTGCCCCCTTTCCCTGTTGAGATCCTTGCCCCCCTTCCCTTTAAGGCCTTTCCAGATCTTCTCCCTTTTCCTTCCTAAGCTTGTTTCCCCCCTTTCCCTGTTGAGATCCTTCCCACCCTTTCCCCCCTAAGGCCTTTCCCCCACTGAGAGCTTCTCCCTTTTCCTTCCTAAGATCTTTCCCCCCCTTTCCCTGTTGGCCTTTTTTCCCCCAGATCTTCTCCCTTTCCTCCCTAAGATCTTTTCCACCCCTTTCCCTGCTGAGATCCTTTCCCTCCTTTCCCCCCTAAGACCTTTCCCCCCCGAGATCTTCTCCCTTTTCCTCCCTAAGATCTTTCCCCCCCTTTCCCCCCTAAGGCCTTTTCCCCCCCAAGATCTTCACTCTTTTCCTCTAAGATCCTTTGCCCCCTTTCCCTGTTGAGATCCTTTCCCCCCTTTCCCCTAAGGCCTTTCCAGATCTTCTCCCTTTGCCTTCCCAAGATTGTTTCCCCCCTTTCCCTGTTGAGATCCTTCCCACCCTTTCCCCCCTAAGGCCTTTCCCCCCCTGAGAGCTTCTCCCTTTTCCTTCCTAAGATCTTCCCCCCCTTTCCCTGTTGGCCTTTTTCCCCCAAATCTTCTCCCTTTCCTCCCTAAGATGTTTTCCACCCCTTTTCTGTTGAGATCCTTTCCCCCCTTTCCCCCCTAAGACCTTTCCCCCCCTGAGATCTTCTCCCTTTTCCTCCCTAAGATCTTTCCCCCCCTTTCCGTGCTGAGATCCTTTGCCCCCTTTCCTCCCTAATAAGGCCTGATGCTAAGGGTGCGAAAGCGGACCCGGCAGGAATCGAACACCCGAATTTTGCAACAAAACTGTGTCGCGCAGGCCCGCAAAATGAAAATATTTAGTGAAGCGTCTTCGAATCACCGCGTGATACGTGGACCCCCCCCCCTCCCGCAATAGTCTGAAATGGTGCCCCCGGGGAGGGGTAAGGGGAGGGACATTTCTTATGTCCAACACGCCGTCTGTTGTCGGCGGATTTGTAGTCACTAAGATTTGAAGCCATTCAGCTTTTAACGTGTTAAACCGTGAAGATGTTAAGAATTTTCTCCATTAAGGCTCTAAGGTTTGAAGCCATCAAGGTTTCAACGTTGTAAGTCATTACTTTTTGAAGACGTTAAGTTAAGCCATTAAGATGCTAACACGTTAAGCCACAAATATTTTAAGATGTGTATGCCGTTCTTTTTCAGAGTTTAACCCATTTAGGTTTTTAGGTTTTCAGGGTTTATTTTGAGAATTTGAGCCACTTGGATTCGTTCACGCTAAGCCACTAATATGTTGAGATTTCAGCCATTTCAGTTTTTAGTTGTTGAGCCAGAAAGATTTCAAGCCACTAGACCCTAAGATTTGAACGCCCTTAAGGTTTGTAGATTTGAAACTTAACACGTTAAGCCGCCATTAAGGTTTGAAGATGTTGAGCCGGCAATGTTTTAGGGTTCTAAGCCACATATTTTAAGATTGCACACCATCTTCATTTTGTGAGCCGTTCATGTTTTTAAGAATTTCAGTAAGATAACACGTTAAGCCACTAAGGTTTAAGATGTTCAGCCACTACAGGTTTTGGAGCTTAAGCCATTAAGATGTTAATAGTTTAAGCCATCAATATGCTCAGACTATTTTCGTCTATTGAGGTTTGAACACCTTCAGCCACTAAGGCTTTCAGATTTGAAGCCCTCAAGTTTTCGGATATTGGGCCGTTGTGAGTTTAAGGTGATCGTTTGACCCTCTGAGCTTGTTTTTTCCAAAATATCATGCCAGTGATGCTGGTGAGGCTGGCGATGTTGTGGAGGTGCTGCTGGGGATGCAAAAGCGGACGCGGGGGGATTCGAACACCCCAAGGTTTTTAAGCTGCGGCGCACCCTCTCGTATAAGGGAGCGTCTTGGAATCGCCGCGAGGCACGTGGCCACCCCTCCCCCCCCTGTGCCTTGGACGCTTGGCGATCATTCGGCGAATGACGTGTTTTGCCTTGTAGCACGTCGATCGAACGGACTGATCAGACGGCTTGGACGCATCGGACGAATCGGACAGGTCGGACTGATCGGACCGGGGGTTCGTGCTTGGGGTTGGGGGACTGCTGCTTGAACTGATACGAAGATGGGACTGACTGATCGGACTGATCGGATCGGGAGCGGCAGACCGGGCTTGGGAACATGGATGGCAGACTGATCGGATTGATCGGACCTTTGGGATGTGCCAAGAGCGGTTACTCTACCCGGCTACCCGGCAGACACATGGCACAAAAAAACGGTTTGTGCCATCTACTTTGGCTCCGATAAGGTCAGAGTGATCGGAGTGATTGGCCTGATCGGACTACGTGAAGGGCAGCGCTCTGCGGACTGATTGGATGGATCGGGGATTGGGCCCCTTGGTAGCGGGGGATGTTGGTAAAGTGATTCTGCTGGGATTTAAAAGTTTTGGCCATTTTATGGTCAAGTGTATTTGCCCGTTGTAGCCAGCGATGCCGGTGATGCTGGGGATGCTGGTGATGTCTACTCATGTTGGGGGTGGTTCAATTGAGGCGCATATGTTCCTCGCAGCGGGTCCAAATGAGCCACCCGCACTCCCCCGACTCAGACGGACTGAGCAGGCGGCCCGGACGCGGCAGACTCATCGGACTCGTCGGACTGCGCGGACGTCGGACGCATCGGACGCGTCGGACTTGTTGGACACGTCGGACCGTCGGACGTCGCGGACGGCCCTACATCAGGCCTGTCGAACTCGTCGGGCGGCGCGGGCGTCGGACTCCTCCGACTTAGCGGACTCGGCAGACACCGCGCGTGGCCTTGCGTCGGACTCGACGGGCGCGGCAGATGGCTCTACGTCGAGTGGCCCTACGTCGGACTCATCCGACCCGTCAGACGCCGAACACGCCTGCGTCCGACTCGTCGGACGGGTGGCCCCGCCCCGGAACCATCGGACCTTCGGACTCGACCGGCGGCTCGTCGACGCCGCGGACTCTACGTCGAACGGGCCGGACACTCCGGGTGGCCCTACGTCGGACTTGTCGGACTCAACGGGCGCCTCTACGTTCAGCTCGTCGTGCTCGGGGGCTTCCTTTTTCCGAATAGATCTCAAGTGTCCATCTTATATTTTCCGGTGGTTGGGAAGATTCCGCGCGATGTGGCGCGCGCGCGTGCGTGCGCGTGCGTGCGCGTGCGTGCGAGATCTCTTTGAATGAAACAGATCAATGTAGTGAAGGAAGCACAAACGCATCCTTTGTCTTGTTTCGATGGCACGAAGTGTACATCTCCATGTGCTCTCTCTTTCCGTTGCTTCTGATAGTTCAGTGGTGTAGCATCATGGAGTGGAACGAAATGAAAAGGAAACAGTCACGAAATAGAAACGTCATGGAACAAAACATATTTGGATCACATGAGAGATAATGGAAGCGCAATTGCAAATGTAACAACAAGAGATAGCAATGGAAACAAGGCATGAAAAGGAATTGGAAAGAAATGGAAAGAAAAGAGCAAGAAGTGAACATTGACAGGAGCGAAAAGGACATGTAAGGAACGGAAACGGCATGGAGATACAATTCAGAGAAGTGGAAAGGAGACTCGCCGCTTCTAAACTATTCACACGGGAAATTGCGAAACGAGTTCTTTCCAGGCCTGGCCTAGCCTTGGGCGCTTCGCGAGAGGGCTCTGCACTGATCGGATGGAAGGATCGGACCGGGGGTCGTGCTTGGCAGGGCGCTGCCCGGCTTAACCGGACCGGTCGGAGGCAGGGGGCTCAAGTGGACAGACGCATTGCGGACTGATCGGACTGAGAGCGAAGATTCCGGCAGCGCGGGGGAGATTTGCACGCGGCGGATCCAAATCATTCCAACGACTTTCCGTTTGGCGTGCCATGGCGCGGCGTCGCCCTTTAGGCATGGAAAGCAATGGAATGCAATGGAAAGCGCTGGAAAGCAATGGAAAGGCAGGGATTGAAAAGAATGGACGGGAATGGACAAGACAGGGAGCGAAAATCACAGAGATGGGAACGAGAGGAAACGAGAACAGACATGTAGTCAAAATAAACCTGGAAAGGAGTGAAACGAATATGGAACGGAAAGGACATGAGAACGAATCTTAAAGACATGGAAAGGAACCTCGCCGCTTCAAAATTATTGACATGGACAATTGCGAAACGAGCGCTTTTTCGGCCCGGGCTGGTCTTGGGCACTTCTAGCTAGGAATGGAAAGCAATGAGTGGGAAGAAGGGGAAATAAGTAGAAAGATTGGAAATCGAAAGGAAATTAAAGGCAAATTCCTTTCCATTTCCAATTCCTTTCCAGTTCCTTTCCATTTCCTTTCCGGGTCCTTTCCGAGTCCTGTCCGTTTCCTTTTCAGTTCCTTTCCATTTCCATTTCCTTTCGATTTCCTTTCCATGTGCTTTCCATTTTCTTTCCATGTCCTTTCCATTTCCTTTCCATGTCCCTTCCTTTCCATTTCCTTTCCATTTCCTTTCCAGGTCCTTTCCATTTCCTTTCCTTTTATATTTCCTTCTCTGTTTCCTTTCCATATTTCCTTTCCAGTTCTTTTTCATTTTGACTTCAGGAAGTAACCAGGAAAATTAATTGAAAATCAGTGACTTTTCTTTTTTCTTTTAAATTAAAATGGAAAAAGCTGAGAATCAATTACTTTTGCTATTGTTAGTTTTTGCGCGCAACGCTGCGAAACATTTGGTATAATCTTCCCTCACACTCTCCCCCTCCCCCCCAGAGTCCGAAACCGTGCCCCGGGAAGCGGTATGGGGAGGGTAAAGAGGAAAGGGCGCTTCTCATGTCCAACACGCCGCCTTTGTCAGACATTGGGGGTTCAAAGAGTCAGGAACTTAGTGTGTGCAGATGCCAGGGCAGTCGATTCTATCGCCATTGCTTCTGGGCTCTATGATGACAAGTACATCTTGGCGCAGGGTGTAGACAGCAACCTGTGTCTCGGGCTCGCTACTCACAAGTTGTGGAACCCGTTTCAAAGTCATTCATGACTTTGAGGGTAGGAGCTCAGTAACCAGGTCGGGTTGGGCAGAGCTATCGCGCGGCATGGCGGTTGGTGAATGCTTCACTCACAGGCTTGCAATCTCAGGCATGCAGCAGGGCGAGACCACACGCAGAATGCCACCATCGCTTGCTTCGTCAGTCATGTAGAGCTGCTGGCAGAGATCGCAGGCAGTTTCAGCGGCGACTGCATCTAGTCTGCTTTCAGGCAATGTCAATATGCGCGCCACACAGAAAATGCCACTCGCCAACGGCACACCCACGCGCACTCGTGCGCATGACCTGACTCCATGAAGAACTGATGAGGCAAAATTGATCCATATCTGGGCTGTTGCTGGAGCAGTCAAGCTGGATTGTTTGGCACCAATTCCTTGAGAGTTTGGATGAGGCATCGTGCTTATAATGGAAGACGATGTGCTGATTCCGGCAGATGTGTTGCAGAGGCGGGTTGCCCGTCATGGACGTTGGCAGTTGAAAACAGGGCCACCCCCTGCAGTGTGTTTGGGTTCATAGTGTAACACCATCAAGCCTACGGAAAGTTCTTGCCCGACAGCGATTGAAACGAATGGTAGTGTCCCCGGCGTGTCGCCTTGCGCGTGGCTCATGCTTCAGAAACTTCGCTAAGGATCACACATGCTCTGGAATGTGCCCCACCAGACTGGACGCTGCTGAAGGTCTCTTCATGGGGCGCCGTGCGATCATCCAATGTGGTCAGGCGCCCGATGTCGGACGAGTGAGGTTGGGCAGCTTAATATTCTTTTGTGAGAAACCTGCGTGACCGCAACAGCTGGGGCCTGCTCACATCCACAGGCAGAAGCGCAGCGTGTGGCAGGCAGGCCGCATTTGTTGGCGTTGCCTTGGCAAAGCTGCTTTATTTGGTTAAAGTGCTGCAAGGACTCTCATATCTCATAGATAGCTTTTTCAGGAACCTTCACGGAAGCTTTGGGGAGCCTTTGCAGCAGCTTTTCAACGGAAAACCGTTAAAGCGGACATCAATTAACATTGAACATTTATCTTATTAAAAAGGTTTCATGGGCGTGATTCCTTTTTTGCGTTCAGTTCCCAGATCACAAGCCCAATTCTGTTCGAGTCCTATGCGCTTTCACGCTCTCTATCGAAGTGGAAGTCATAGTTTTAGCTGAAATTGAATTGAAATCTCACTGCCAACCGAAAAATGTTGGTGTGACCCTGGGCTTTTCAACCTTGCGTTGCCGCTCTTTGGCAGCCTTGGGCTGCTGCAGGCAACACATCTGGAAGCGCTGCCGTGGCTTCACCGAGTGTCAGAAAAACCGGCGCGATCCATCACCTTCTCGCGCTTGCAGCACTTCTTGAGTCCAAAGCCTCTCCGGCACAGGCTTGCAAGCCAGGCAGGTCTGCGACTTTTTCAGACGCCGTGCTTTCTCATGGCCGTCTTTGCCGCCGTCGGCGTCCAAGGGCGCTCCATGTCTGTGCGGGGCATGAGTTCGCCTTGTCCTGCGCGGAAAAGAGCAGCCGCAGCTTCTGCAGCTCCCGGCGCCGCGAATGCCACGTTAGGTGGATGGCGACGAACGCGCCAAGGCGTCCTAGCCCAAGATCGGCCCCGCTTGAAGCCACTATGTCCGGGCTGGCTTGGGGTTTGGAAAGGATGGCTTGCTTTTTTGCCGTCAAGAGGAGGATGTTGAAGGAGCCCGTGTCGGGAAGGGCAGGAAGAGGCTGAAGGTCGCAGCCAGGCCAGCGGTGCTGCGCGCTTGCCACTGCGCAGTCCAGACTTGCTGTGACATCGGTTCACTTGTCGAACAACTTCGTTGCCTGTTGCGAGTGAGATGTTGTGCTCTTGAGGTGCCCCGGCAACATTAGAGCAGCCTTGGCTGAAAAGGCAGCGTTCCAATAGCTAAGAAACCCACACTCAGTGGGTGGGTGGGCAGGTGGGCGATGCACTCCTGGAACAGATGCATATGTATACATCCGAAGGGCGCGCTTCCAGGCGACGTTTCGCGTAGGCGAAACGCAAATCTTGGTTGTTTGACCTTCAGCAAAACGTCTTTTTAGTCAGCCCAAGCACCTTGTAGCAGATGGTTCCCTTGGCGTGTTTACTACCACGTTGCGATGTGGGATTCATCAAACAGAGGGTTGCCTTGGGTGTGTTTACTACCATGTTGTGATGTGTGACTTATGAAGCAGAGGGTTGTCTCGGGCGTGTTTACTACCATGCTGATGTGGGGTTCATCAAGCAGAGGGTTCCCTTGGGCGTGTTTACTACCATGTTGTGGTGTGGGGTTCATGAAGCAGAGAGTTCCCTTGGGCGTGTTTACTACCATGTTGTGATGTGGGATGCATCAAACAGAGTGTTCCTCGGGCGTGTTTACTACCGTGTTGTGATGTGGGGTTCATCAAGGAGAGGGTTGCTTGGATTTACTACCATGTTGTGACGCGGGATTCATGAAACAGAGGGTTCCCTTGGGCGTGTTTACTACCATGTTGTGATGTGGGAACCACCAAAAAAAGGGTTCCCTTGGGCGTGTTTTTTATTGCCATGTTGGACTCATCAAATGCGGAGCTTCCTTGTCTTGACTTTGAAACCATAATACCGCCAAGACACAAGATCCAAGATTGCTGTGAGGGAAGTCCTGGATCCATGAATGGCCACCGAACCAACCTTGATCCCGATATTAAGGTTTGTTTGCAGTGTATCTAGATTTCTGAACCCCGGTGTGAAGGAGATCCAAGACCCAAGATGCAAGATTGCTGGGAGACGTTTGAAGGAAATCTTGGATCCATGAATGCCTCCCTGAAACCCTCACACAGGGGTGAAGGCTTCGAAGTACCGTATATAGGTTCCTTAATACCGGACACAACGGAATCCAAATATCAGTGTTCCTTCCTTGGCGCTCAAAAGTACAAAAGAGTTCTGAAAAAGATTGTGAAAATACAGAGAAACAGAAGCGCCAGTGGTAGATATATTTGTATATATATATATAGATATACATATACACGCTGACGGGCGCATACGCAGGCACCCCCACGCAATGCTTTTCATTGTTTGCATGCGCCCTGCCAGTCATTTGCAGGCAGTTCGCAGTGGACTTCTTGACGGAAACAACGCGTTGTTTTTGTCAGCCTTGCAGGACTCTTGCTGATTGTGTAGAATACTATGAAATCGGCCAGTTCTGGAACGTTCTCATTTTTGATGAGTTCAAGCAACGATGCCTGACTGCGCAACCTGCCTTAAGAACAGCTGATCGAATGGAAGTTGGGACGAGTTTGCATTGGATAAGACCAAGATTTCGCCCAAAAGCTCCCCATCAATCTTGGATCTTTCATCTTGGACTCACATTCCTTTATACCGGTACTAAGAATATTGAATATAAGTGCTAAGAAATCTGAGCACGGTAGTTAGATTTAAGGGGGGGTCACTCAAATAGAAGGCCCCCCAAAGGTCGTGCAGTAGTTCGGCGCTTTGGATCTAAATGCTGTATTGAGAAGCTTAGATGCAGCAGTCGCGTTTTCAAGGGGCAAGTTGACAAACATGTCCACAACTGTTTGCGTCGGCAAGCTTCAATGTTGAGTATCCTTCGTATTCGGGACAAGGCTTTCCTGGTCAATTGTGATTTCTTGGAAAGATGGTTTTCCTGTCTTTGCTGGTCCGGTCTTGTTTCTGTAATTTCCCAGGGGCCGGGCGTGGCTACACCCACAGTATCGTCTTAAACTGACTCTATGCCCTTCTTCTTGTCAAGATGTTGGCGAAAGCTTTCCGCGGCAGTTGTGAATCTTGAGCCCAGAACATGTGCGTGTCTTCGTGCAAGAGGTGCCCAAGTTCTCCTGTTCTGGAACTTGCTCAGAGAGCTTGCGCAGAGAATCGTGCGCGAAGAAATGCAGTAAGACAGCTTTTTCTGTGCAAAAATGCGGCTAATTGGGCCTAGGCAGAGTAAACTGTGTTTTCTACAGATATTTTTGTGCAAGTAGGAGTACCAACTTTCCTTGAGTGGGTCTTTCTAGAGGCTTCTAGCATGCCTGTGTGTGAATACATTGTTGCTTGGAACATTTTCTTGGAATTGTTCAGCGGGGATCCCTCTGCCCAAAACTAGATGAAATGGACATGATGGACTGCAAGCCTGCGTGTCTCTGCTGAAGTGTGCTGCAAAAATAACTCAAACCGTACAGCCTGTTAGTGCAAACCAAGCAAAACGGTGCACCTACTGCAAAACCATCAAAATTATACAGCCTGCGCGGCGCGCTCAATTCAGCAAAGCGTTGACAGCCACGGCGCGCAACCATAAATTGGGCTTGTGCCAACACTTGTTCGCACTGGAATTGCTGCAGGCTTTCATTTTCCAGCTTCAAAGCCTGCTGTCTGTGATGGACTTCGAGGCTAGGAAGGTGTGCCTGGGAAAACGAGGTGCTTAAATCTCCGTTGAGTGTTCGCAAGTGGTTTACCAGCATTACCAAGCATGTGTGGCGCCTGATCTTGCAAGATTTTTTGCGGGTCAGACATGTCCGGTGTTTGTACACCTTTAGTCGAGTATCTCCTTGTCACAAGACTTGAACATGCGGCGGATATGCTGGCTAATTTTGGCTCAGTCAGACTTCCTCATTATGTGCCTCAGATGATGACAAGCGTGCACAAGCGCACAAAGGTGCGCGCGCACAGGGGCACACCCCCGCATACGGACACAAAATGCACGAACGCAGCGGGCAAACATGAACACACACACACACACACGCAAAAGCTGCAAACACGCGCAAGCGCAGACAAAGCACGCTGACACGCGCAGAAGCGCGCGCACATATGCACACCATCAATCGCACACTTAGACTCCTGAAGGAGGAAGACCTGCAAATGCGAGTGTAATTTGAATATCTCCCACGCGTCCGGTGTTCGAGTCAGAGCAGCTTCCCTTTCACTACTTGGAGAGGGAGACATCAAGCAACAGTGGCTCAATGGGGGCCAAAAACACTTTGAATCGCACGAGAAGCGCAGATACGCGGAGTTGATCAGGCTCCTTACACCGCCTGTTACAAAGCGTACCCCGGAAGAGGCGGCGGCGCAGGCGTCCAGGCCAAATCAACTTATCACACGCGGAAGGTCGATGCAAGCGATGAAGTCTCTTCAGTGGAGTTGGCAGTAGGAGCCAGCGGGGCGCCGTTTCAACCAATCAGGGAGCCCAGGCAATCGGGGGTTTCAAGAAAGCGCGCTCTGTCTGTGTTTCTTGCAACTTGTGGATGTTGCTGAGAGGCCCAGCGTAGATGACACCAACGCAATCACCACCATGGTTGGAAAGTGGTGAGGTGGACAAATGGCAGGGGCTTATCGACCAAGGGGTCTCTGATATAAATCGGTGACGCGCGGGCGCTTTCCGCAACTTTCGGCCGACTTTCGGGATGTACAGATGGCGGACGCAGCGCAGGCATATATCTAGGAGGACCTGCGAGGGGCCGAATCGGGCAAGTTCTCGAGACCAGCTAGACTGAAGAAAGCCCTGCATGGACATCTAGATGCCGGTACGTTCTGGGAACAACATTGCGCTGAATCAGTGCGGGCTCCATCTATGTTCCCGACAAGTTGCCTAGCGGTGCGTGGATGATCTCAAGATGGCCGGACCTACGAAGAATCTTCTGCAGGGCAGGGTGGGCCTACGCGAGAAACTCAACATAGAGCCGGAGACGGGCCTGGATATATACTTGGGCTGCGCAATCAAAGCAAAGAGTCAGTCGTCCTCAGCAACAGGTGCGGATCGCGGGGTGCGATCTGCTCCGTCAAGTTGGCCGTTTGGCAAGAAACATAACCAGAGGATGACATGACTCTGATTGTATGTCCCGTGGCTCCTGATCGTCACACACACATGGCCTGGTGCGGCTGTTCGGAACCAAGGTTTGGGGGCAGCCATGGTGGCTTTGACTGGAAGCGCGGTGGAGTTGTGGCAGATCAGGGTACCTCAGGCAGGCAACCACTGACATCATGCAGACACAGAAACAAGACTAGGGGGAGGAGCCGGACCACTTGCTGCCGATTCCGCGCAACAACCTGTCCCCTTGAAGTGACCGAGGCCGTTGACACTGTCTTGGTAGATGGCAAGCGGACAGTGTGGCAGATGTGTACAGGGCGCTGATCTGGAAGCAGGTCGCACAAGTGCCAACGTTGCTTGGGGTGTGGAACCTGAGCCACATCATCATGGTCTTCAACAAGCTGGATGCCCAGGCGGCCAACTGGACTATGCCTTCTGCAGCAAAGCGGCCCGGGTTGTTTTGTACAGTTTCTTGGAGCAGCCTTCAGCAGCAAATACGCATGGCAGCAGAGGCTCCAGCGAAAATGTAAGCCGGGGGAAGTTAGTCCGCTTCCTGGCAAGGCTGTGGAAGGATGCCGTGGATGCAGCGATGCGGGCGGTTTTTTCAACAAGGCTGTTCTGCGTGTTCGCGGCTGATCAGGTGAACGCGCGCCGTCTAGAAGTGAGAAACGCTCCGCAAAAAAGCAGCCGATTTCTTTTCCGTCCTGCCCGGTTTCAGGATTGAATTTGTAACCTGGACGGAGTGCTAGTTCACTGGCACCGAGTTTGTGCTCCACGGAACCAAGCTTGATTTCAACACGGGTACACGTGCACAGGGGTATTCCGCCAGGGCAGGCAGTTGGGTTCGCTGCACTACCTGCCTGCCCTCAGTTTTGGAATGATTCAGCCACTCAGGCTTGGTAAAAATTGGTCCGTCGCTGCTGAAAACAGGCTGCGCCGCCAGGGAAAGTACTCACCTGGAGAGCCCTGGAAACAAAGGTACCCTAGCATTTTCTCATATGGCCCCACGCAATCTTTGATCGCGATCTCTTTTTTTGCCAGTGATGGACACGAGTGGAAACGGGCTCGACACGGTCCTCAACCTTCTCCCATGCGCATTGACCAAGAATCAGGTGCACGGAGCGCAAGTTGCCGAAGGCAGGCCGCCGCAGGACCATGTCCTTCATGTTGATGTCCCTCTCCTGATGTGAAGCAGCCTGGGAGGCCCGCGCAGCTTTGCTTGCGTGCCAGGGCGACTTGTTTATCAACTTCCTCCAGACGTATTGCGCGCCTTCAACACGCTCGCGCGTTTTTCACATGACTCCCTCCAAGTTTCCAAGCCGCTGGCGCTTGCTATGTGCCTTGCAGAATCGCTGTCGCGCGTTTGCGTCTTACGCGAGCGCAAATGGCGCCAACACACACATCCGTTTTTACGATCACCGTGGCGCAACGTTGCCAAGCTTGCGGTGACGGGGTTCGCCTCACAGCTCTGGACCCTGGTGCGCCGACTTTCGTGCTAGCCTGGTAAGAATTTGAAGGTTGGTTGACAGCGGTGACGCAAAAGCAACACTCGGGTCGTCACTATCATGCTGGAGGACGGTTTTACACCCAACTACGGGGCGCGGGTCGCCACGTGTGAACAGCCTGTGCCTGAGGTTCGGCGCGGTCTATTCTTTTCGAGCCCCTGAAAAGTTGTGAATATTGAAACGACAGGAGACTGACCAGAGTCACGCAGGACAGCATCATGCACGAGTTTGAGGGATGCAGCTATGGTCTCAAACAAGGGCGCAAGAAGAACTCTTGGTGGCGCGTTGTTTCTCACGCGCTGTGTGAAGGGACGGAAACTAGGGAGACTCAGGCAAATACGACAATAATCGTCAACACCACCCTGCGGCGCTTTACTGCTTGAGCGAAGGGTGTACTTTCTTTAGCGCAGGGGTACAACCTGCGGACACTTATTTGCGGTCCCACCGGATCTGCTAGCCATCAAGTTGACGCGGAAGTAGCTTCGTCTGCGTGAGATCTGCGCACAGCTGATTGGCGTCATTGATGGCCTGAGTGTGTTTAGGACTCTGTGGCGTGTGCTCTGGTAGTGTGTTTTTCGTTACAAACTCACCAGTGTGTCGGCCATGGTTGAAGAGACTGTAGAATCTGCAACGGAAATCAAGAACTACGAGCGCAGTGTGGTCAAAAAGTTCTCTACCCCATTGTCTGGACCTGTGAGTTCGGCTTTGCCCCCGCAACTCTGTGGGCCAGTTCTTCACCAACTTCACCTCCTCGTCAACGTGGCTCCAACCCCTGGCCAGGTCTTCGCACCGTATCGGAACCAACTTACACGGCCCGATGGCTTTTTTTTCCGTTTCATCGCTGCCGCAGACGAACATCGAGGTTCACGAGCCCCAAGCAGAAGCTGCTCATTGGCCAGAAACTTGTATCTTTCGCCTGATCTTTCGCCTGAGCTCACCTTGTAGTCAGGGAACACGTTTCCCAGTGGTTGATCTCATCTGGTTCGAAGTTGTCGCTTATGTTGCGTTGTCGGAGATCGCGAACACAGTTGGCGTTGGCCCAATGAAAGACATGGGTTACCAGGCAGTCCAGGACACTATAAGGTCAATCATGTTCAAGTCCGGCTGTAGAGCAGTAAACGCTTGAAGATTCCTATACGGATCTCCTTGAGGCCGCAGCTTCAGTGAAGCGAAGATGATTCAACAGTTTCTTCCGGGCGTGGTTGAAACATTTGACGATTCCTTCCATGGCCACGTTCATGGCGGATATTTCAGGGTGCGATACCAGCCGGCTCTCCAGTAACAACATCGACCGTGTGTTTCAGCGTGCTTGGTTGAGTTCTTTGATCTTTTTGGGAAGCTCCCAATCTGGATCTTTGCCTGAGGTGCTGACGATGACGTCGCTGAATGTTTCGCCAACTGCAAGGTTTCGTTGAGCGCGGTGGAATTCCGTCTCTGGATCTGTTCAGCGGAACCTTGGTATCTTCCGAGTCTGACAGGAGTCCATACCACACCCTGAAGTATGCTCCAGACATGGCGCATAGCGGTTGACAAGATGAACCCTGGCGGTTTCATCTCCTCTGCTTCCATTTTTTGAGAGGCGCATGCCTGCTGTTTTCGTCAGGTGTGCTGTGAAGGTTCTGGATACTTTCTCCTGAAGGAATAGGATCATCTGTGCAGTGACCCACATCTTTTTCTCATTGGCCTTGAGGAGTCTTGCCGTTGCCTTCACATTTCATGATGTCGTTGGTGGTCCTTGTGTACTGAGAATATCCCTTGAAAGGTTATCATATCTGTCTCCAACGTGGCTCCAGATCTTGATTGAAGAGTTGCAGACCATAGGCGCCCTGGTGTCTCTCGACAGCTTGTGCCCCTTGGGCAGCTTATGCGTCTTCTCCTCCTTTCGAGCTTATGCGTCTTCTCCCTTGCTTCTTGCCCGCAGTCTGGCGCGCGAAGACTTGAGATTGTACACCTTGCAGGACGAAGCTGATGCAACTGAGCGCCATGGGCTTTAAGGAAAAGAAGGCTCACTATAAAACCTTGCCAAGTTCTGAAACAAGGCACGAGACACACCGAAACTTGGACTTTCATCAACTTAGACGCGAGAATGGAGTTTTCAAGCAGGCACACTTGAACCTTTTCGTAAACTAGCTTCGACTTTACCTTGCTTTTCTGACTGGGCAGATTTTGGCATTGTGCTTCGTCGCAGTGCTCCGCGGTAGTTCTGTGGAGCATTGAAAACAAATCGACCGAACACCATTTTTGAACTGACATGTGTTGCGCAACCAGGAGATTGCTGTACTAAAGGAATCTGCGCACGTCGCAGAAGAGGACCTGGTGGAAGTTCTTCTGGATCTTCTTCCTGCGTCGGTTCTCGGCGACGGCGTGGTTGCTCATCTGCTTCTTGGTCGCCTCCATGTCAGGTTCTTTATCATTTGGTTCGTTTGTGGCGTGAAGAGATTTCTGAGGACCTTCCTGTTCGTCTCCTTCCTCATCGGATTCCTTCGCGAACACTCTGACGGGATCTTCGCGCTGCTCTTCCTTGAACGATTTTTCCTCCTATCCAAGGGTCCAAGATGAATGAAGGGTCCAAACCCACAGTGATTCGTTGCCAACGGCAACAGACTGAAGGCGTTGAACCGATTCCCACTTCGTCTTTCCGTTTTCCTTCTCTGTCGGAAATAAAGACCCCGGGCCACGGGCTCTGGCTGTGCGGGTTTGCTGTGCGGGGTGCATAAGCCGCCCCTAGTAGTTACATTTAGAGGGACCCGTTCTCAAAATTACTCTCTGGGACGGGAGAGGGCCTTGAACCTTTAACCCACGATTTGGAGGGAAGATGAAAAGTAATAATTTGAAGGGTTCTGAATCCGGGCCCATGCAACCACCACCAAGGTGAACATCACTTGGGCAGCCGTTCACGAAGCCGGTAGCCACGCAGCCGCCTTCGATTCTTCGCGCGCAGTAGCACTATTCATTGAATTGCCCGGAGAGGAGAAGCGGCACGGTCCATCTTGTGTCCCCAGAAAAAATCGTTAAGAACCCCCCCCCCCATTTTCGTACTGTCGAGTTTGTGTGCCCAATTTCATCTTTTCCTTAGATGACAGTACATGGGGGGAGGGGGGTTGAGGGCACCAATTTGGTGGTTTCAACACCACTTGCGGGGGTTTCTGATTCCTAGTCTAAGTCAACGTGCAATAGCCCGTGTTTCAAAGCAAAAGTGCAAAAAACAGAAATTACTTACTTCTACTTTATTTCAGACAACCATCTCGCACACAGGTTTTAAAAGGAGGCCCCCCCCCCAATCACGTGCGCGCCGATTGGGGGGTACAGCGAGATATTGGCCCATGGCTTTCAACAACGGATCTCGTACACATACCGCTTCAGAGCCGCGGTTTCTCTCCCACGAGTGCGCCTCCTCCTTCATGAAACCTCAACGCCGGGTCAGTAGAATGAGATGCCAAGCAGGCGCCTGCGGGGTCTCCGGGTCCATTGTTGCGGGAGACACGTCAACCTGGACCGGCCCCGCACATGGCGGCAAAACAACAATAGAGCCCGCGGGCCCATGGAGTCGGGTCTTTGTAGCTATACGGCTACGGGGCGTTCCGTTCAAGAGATTTCGAGATGCCCAGCGTCATTGTACACTTGTCTGATCGATTCTGACAACAAAACTGGTGAGTGACACAATTAATCTGAAAAAAACGACTCTGTTTAGCCGAAAACCTGTCATTCCCACATTTGGATTGTTATTTGCCGTTTTGCGACAGATTCTGGTAAAGTCCAGGACGCCGTTTTGCGAAGGGTTCTCTCAAAAACCAGGACGCCGGTTTGCGAAGGGTTCTCTCAAAAACTAGGACGCCGGTTTGCGAAATATTCTTTCAAAATCCGAAACACCGTTTTGCGAAGGATTTTTCCGAAATCCGAAACGCCGGTTTGCGAAGAATTCTTTCAAAATCCGAACCGCCGTTTTGCGATGGATTCTTTCAAAATCTGAACCGCCGTTTTGCGAAGGGCTTTTCTGAAATCCGAAACGACGGTTTGCGAAGGATTCTTCCGAAATCCAAACCGCCGTTTTGCGATTGATTTTTCCGAAATCCGAAACGCCGGTTTGCGAAGGATTCTTTCAAAATCCGAACCGCCGTTTTGCGATGGTTTTTTCCGAAATCCGAACCGCCGTTTTGCGAAGGATTCTTTCAAAATCCAGCAAGCTGTTTTGCGAAGGGTTTTTCCAAAATACAACATGCCGTTTTGCGATGAATTCTGGTGGGATTCTTCTCAAAATCATGCTGCAGCCTAAGAGTTTAGAACCGAGGCTTCAGTCCTGGGAAGGTACTTTGCAAGACAACGAGCCCACTCTGCAAAAGTGCTAGTCTTCTCAAATCTGAGGTCGGGGATGTTGAGAATTCTTCGCAATTTTTGTGTTTCTTGCCCCAAAATCAAGTTCGGGATTTGCGATGAAACCTGGTGGGAATCATCGCAAAGTCCAGGCTTCGTCCAGGGCCACTGTTGCCACTTTTGAGGCTTCCAGTTTCGGAGGGCTGGCAACACAAGAGATTTTGCGATGATTCCCACCAGGTTTCATCGCAAATCCCGAACTTGATTTTGGGGCAAGAAACACAAAAATTGCGAAGAATTCTCAACATCCCCGACCTCAGATTTGAGAAGACTAGCACTTTTGCAGAGTGGGCTCGTTGTCTTGCAAAGTACCTTCCCAGGACTGAAGCCTCGGTTCTAAACTCTTAGGCTGCAGCATGACTTTGAGAAGAATCCCACCAGAATTCATCGCAAAACGGCATTTTGTATTTTGGAAAAATCCTTCGCAAAACAGCTTGCTGGATTTTGAAAGAATCCTTCGCAAAACGGCGGTTCGGATTTTGAGAGAATCCTTCGCAAACCGGCGGTTCGGATTTCGGAAAAATCCATCGCAAAATGGCGGTTCGGATTTTGAAAGAATCCATCGCAAAACGGCGGTTCGGATTTTGAAAGAATTCTTCGCAAACCGGCGTTTCGGATTTCGGAAAAATCCTTCGCAAAACGGTGTTTCGGATTTTGAAAGAATATTTCGCAAACCGGCGTCCTAGTTTTTGAGAGAACCCTTCGCAAACCGGCGTCCTGGTTTTTGAGAGAACCCTTCGCAAAACGGCGTCCTGGACTTTACCAGAATCCCTCGCAAAACGGCCAATAACAATCCAAATGTGGGAATGACAGGTTTTCGGCTAAACAGAGTCGATTTTTTAAAGATTAATTGTGTCACTCACCAGTTTTGGAAGATCGAATTCTCAAGAAGTGGTTGTTGTCAGAAACGATCAAACAAGTGTACAATGACGCTGGGCATCTCGAACGGAACGCCCCGTAGCCGTATAGCTACAAAGACCAGACCCCATGGGCCCGCGGGCTCTATGTTGTTTTGCCGCCATGTGCGGGGCCGGTCCAGGTTGACATGTTTCCCGCAACAATGGACCCGGAGACCCCGCAGGCGCCTGCTTGGCATCTCATATCTTACTCTCCATCTACTGAGCCGGCGTTGCGGTGTCATTGTCATGAAGGAAGCGCGCTCGTGGGAGAGGAACCGCGGCTCTGAAGCGGTATGTGTACGAGATCCGTTGTTGAAAGCCATGGGCCCATATCTCGCTGTCCCCCCGAATCGGTGCGCACGTGATTGGGGGGGGGGGCTCCTGTTAAAACCTGTGTGCGAGATGGTTGTCTGAAATAAAGTAGAAGTACAACATCCCTGTTTTTTGCACTTGATTTTAAACACGGGCTATTGCACGTTGACTTAGACTAGGAATCAGAAACCCCCGCAAGGGTGGTGTTAAAACCACCAAATTGGTGCCCTCAAACCCCCCTCCCATGTACTGTCTAAGGAAAAGATGAAATTGGGCACACAAACTCGACAGTACGAAAATGGGGGGGGGGTTCTTAACGATTTTTTCTGGGGACACAAGATGGACCGTGCCGCTTCTCCTCTCCGGGCAATTCAATGAATAGTGCTACTGCGCGCGAAGAATCAAAAGCGGCTGCGTGGCTACCGGCTTCGTGAACGGCTGCCCAAATGAGGTTCACCTTGGTGGTGGTTGCATGGGCCCGGATTCAGAACCCTTCAAATTATTACTTTTAATCTTCCCTCCAAATCGTGGGTTAAAGGTTCAAGGCCCTCTCCCGTCCCAGAGAGTAATTTTGAGAACGGGTCCCTCTAAATGTAACTACTAGGGGCGGCTTATGCACCCCGCACAGCAAACCCGCACAGCCAGAGCCCGTGGCCCGGGGTCTTTATTTCCGACAGAGAAGGAAAACGGAAAGACGAAGTGGGAATCGGTTCAACGCCTTTAGTCTGTTGCCGTTGGCAACGAATCACTGTGGGTTTGGACCCTTCATTCATCTTGGACCCTTGGATAGGAGGAAAAATCGTTCTTGGAATCTGCTTCAGTCTTTGGCTTTCGATTCTGCTGAGTCTTGCATGTCCTCATTCGCTGACTTTCCCTTTTCCGACTTATATTCTTCCAGTAGAGGATCTGGATCTGGAGGTATGTCTTCCTGCGTCCTCCGTCTTCCGAAATTTCGCCTCATGTCGCGTGGCGTTGTAACACAAAGGTCAAGCGCACTGAAAGTAAATGGCTGCGGGAGCAGACGCGAATTTCTTGAGTCAACGGTTCTGACAAGGTTGTGGAAGTTCCTGCAGTTGCGAAGCAGGTTCTTGAGTGACATCGTCAGTGGGTATCTGCTTCGGTGAATGCCAGAAACAGTGTACTTCGTGTGATATGTGCCCATGTCAAGCATTTTGAGTGTTCATTCAACCAGGAACGCCTTGTTCTGAATCGTTGTCCTGAAAGGTGGATGTAAATCAACAGCCTGTCATGACGGATTTGATGCCTTGGCAGAGCTCTTCGTCGAACAATCTACAAGACAATATTCTGAACGCACATGGGCAAGATCATGCGTCTGACCGCTAATGCTCTCCTTACGGGGTTTGGGTAAGGTGCATGGTTTGCTTCTGTTCAGGTTGATGGGCGGTTTACGCAGTGTTTACTCGGTTGTTTGCCTCATTACAAATATGGACACCAGCAGGTTTTCCAGATATGTTTGACCAGTCCTGGTTAGACAACGGAGTATTCGATTTGGTTGATACCAGGAAACTCCGAGTGAGAAACTTAGTAACCGGAAGATGGGTCTTAACCGTCGCAAGAGACACGGAAGGCAACCTCCAAAAGGCCATAAGACCGTAGTGCTGGATCAAGAATGTTTCACCATTGCCTTGGTGCGTCGTTGAGTTCGTAGGCAGGTTTCTTCACACCGGCTGGGGGATAACTCATTTCTGATTAAATCTGGCAGATTGTGCCTCGAGTGTTATCACAGGCTTCACCTTGCAGGAAAGCCGTTTGTCGGCCCATGTAAAATATGTTCCACCCCTTGTTTGCCGCTGCCTGAACAGCTAATCTGAATCCACTTGTTGAAGCTGCTGGGCTGTCCGTTTGTTGTTCATTCTTCTGGCGATCTTGAAAGCTTCTAAGCGCCCAACGTGCCTTGGTCTTTGTGCGGATCGCTACGGGGACGAAGATCTCTAGGTCAGATTCAGGAACCAGTAAGGTCCTGTCTAACGGATTTATTTTGGAAGGAGCCGCTAAGGATCCCATGGATCCAGTCTAAGGCAGACAGGTCCACGGTGTCCTGTCCCTACATGTAGACGATCTTCTCGTGGCAGGTGACGACACCTTCGAACAAAAGATCATGGCTAAGATCCGTGAGGATTTCCAAGTAGGTTCCGAGGATAAGAACGACTGTGTCTTCGTTGAACAACGAATCCAGTGGAAACATGATCCACAGCGCGGAAACTACATCAGTGTTCACCAGAATGTAGCCATAGATGAAGCGCAAAAGATCCACTGGAAACACCTGAAAAGCGAAGAGCCACTGAATCCAGCTGTGCGCGCAGCGTAGCGAAGTGGACAGATTAGGTGGCTTCAGCCCAAAACCCAACTTCACATGGAGTGCCAATTTTCAAGGTGTGCGTCAAAGGCCTCACACTATCGGTGATGCGAGAGCCATAAATAAGACTGTCAGAACCATGAAGAGTGTGCCTCTTAGAATCTGATGCATCTTGCAGAAACAACGATGACAAGTCATCGAGGCCCGCGCGTGTGGTTTTCCCCGCGCAGGATCGGAGTCGTCACAAAGATCCGCCGTGCTCCAGAGGATCCTTCGTTGATTCTGAAACTCATAAGACCGCTGCAACTACCATGTCCACCACCGTGGCCGAATTGCACGTGTCTTTTCATTCGAGGACACTTGCGCTCCAGTTGCTTTGCTTCAGGGAATTGTAACCTGTATGCTCTAACTTGTTGTTGTGTTGCTTCTTGACGTTTCTTGCCAATTATCTGCTGTGTGGTGGGGGCCTTGAGGGATTCCTGTCTCTCAGAACACAGTGCGAGCGTAGCTCTGTCGTCATCGTTGAGGCCATGGCACACTGACTCAATGTCGTACTTGTTGTTCTGTTGCGTGTGTGTGTGTGTGTGCGAAGAAGGAGAAGTCAGCGGAACGCGCTGTATTGAGACTACTGGGTCTACCCTCAACATCTCTTGGAGCAGTGAATGAGCCGGTGTTGCTGCACACCTTGTGCTCACGTGAGAACTGCGTCCAAAGAGCTTCATCGAGTACAGGTCTGATCTCCTTCGTCTGCGCAGTGTTGTGTTCTTTTTTTGCTGATGGTTCTTCATCTTCTCCAGCGTCATCTGGTTGCGCCTTGTCATCAGTTCTTGACAGCGGTGAAGTCCTGGTGAAGAACTTGGCGGGGGAGCGTCGTTCGATGATGCTGGTGGTACTGATGTCTCTGCTTCCCGTGAACTATCTTTGTCCGTCTTGTGTTTCTTGTTTGATGCACACGGACAATGTCCAGTACCTTTGACGTCACGAGGTCAAAGCCATTTCAAATACCGATCGGTGTGCCAACGTTTACGCCACGGCGGGCGCTACCTGCGAATACTTCTAAGACATGGATGTTACCTCTGATCACGCAGTTCCTATTTGCAAACTGAGCTTCGCAACTGCAGTCCTTGGTGTAGAAAGCTGGTTCTGCGGAACCTGTGTTATTTTTTGGTTATTCGCCTGGCTGGTCATTCTGCTGCCCTGGCTTGTTCTAATATCGTCGGAGGATGGCAGGTCAAGTCCTGGCTTGGATGGCGACCTGGTTTCATATTTGTCTTCGTGATGCTGACCTGGAGCAATCTGGTTCCAAGGTCTATGCCAACCATAGTGCCATCTGTGGGGGATTTTGCCTCAACCGCAGGGTTTGCTCACTCAATAGGACACTCTGTCGTCAATTATGATTGGCCTTGAGCTGAGGCGCAGGTGTTGTCCGAACTCGTCAAACATCTTCTGATTGTCGGCCTGTTGATAGGATTGTTGCGCAAGTAGCCGAATCTGTTCAGCAGTCAACTCCTGTTCTGTCTTTGGAATTATAAGTTGTGGTGGCGTTTCTATGTCTAATTGGACAAGCCCTGCTGGCCTGCACCCAAATGCTAGTTTCAAATGCTAGGCGTTAGGGAGATTGTCTCTAAATGAGAGGGACTGCTGTCTCCGCTCGATTCGGCCAAGGTGTCATGGAACCTTGGGAGACAAGTCTAATGTCAAGACTGTTGTCGAACACTTGGTCTCCAACAACACATTTTGGCTGAAGATGATACAGATCAAAATAGCCCGTAGCGCATTTTGGCTGAAGATGATACAGATCACAATAGTCCCGTAGAAAAGGAATATTGGTGACATCAGTGGTTCTTTCTATCACTTCAGTGGTTAGAAGTGTTGTGGCTCCGTCAAGGATCGCTAGAACAGTGATTGGTTCACCAGTTCCTAAGGGAACTCGAGAATGGTCAATGAATGTCAACTCGCTGCGCGTTTCTGCTCTGCGGCCATTCGGCTTGCTCCGTGATGGAGCTACGGCAGCCTTCTGACAAGGTTCGCGTTTCGACCGAACCTTGTTGTAGCGGTCGTAGATCTGTAGCAACTCGCGAGTCCTGAGTCTGAACTGCCCTCCTGACATATCGTGACGCAGGTGGTTTTGAGAGTCGTGCGTGTATGTGCCGGCAAGTGGTGGTTTGTCAGAGAACTTGAATGTTGTGGATCCCACAACTCTGGAGTTGTCCTTGGCAATGTTGCCTTGGTTCGCCGATTATCTTCGATGGAAGACAATGGTTCCTTTGTCTCTGCCTTACTCTTTGATTGTAGATCTGTGTGTGTGGGATCGGACAAGTTTTGCTTGTGTCAGGTGCGAACAGTGCTCTCCTCTTGGAGGCATGAACCCTATGGAGTTCTTTGGTGGTGTGAATGATTTTCCAGCGGTCGCTGTTGGTGCTGGTGCTGGAGCTATGGCTTCCTTCGCTGCGTCGGCTGGACACGGCAACCGTAACCTTGCCAGTTGAAGTACGAATATACCCCGTGCAACACCAGGCTCACTTTTGCCAACGCTCAAACCTGGCTGAACTTTCTGACTGTTTTTCCACACTTCGCTAAGGACAAGTCCCGATTATGCTCAGTGTTTGTCAGATGCGGAACCTTCGCATGACGGTTGAGCTCACTCCTCAAGATCAAACAATGCGTGGCCGCTATTGGATACCGGTATGGGGTATTGATCATACTGAACGCCTTACACGTGATCTTCTCACCTTGCAGCCTGTTGCAAGCAACAAGACGCCGACACGGCAGACAAGGCGTTCGATGACGACAAGATCAAACCCGTCGCGTATCAGCCCAGGATTTTCCGTTATGACACGGGCTGGATTTTCGGCCTGATGGGCGCCCTGAGTGCACTGGCCCAGAGCTTGAGCTCGATTTGGTGTCGCGCGCGGAATCATGTCGTAGGTCAGGCCATCTTGGGTGACCGTACTTCTACTAGCCTCATCTTCTACGGTAGATGAGCCATGCAACCTGTTGCCCCAATCATCCTGACACGGGTCTGCCGAGATGTCGACAGGAGGCTGTGTAGCTTCCTGTGCCTTGGCGTAGTGATCCACGGCAAAGGTTTTGGTCTTTCCTTTTCCTTTGTCATCCTTGCCTGGATCTTTTGTCTCGTCCTTGGATTTGTTGAAGGGGCTTTCCTTTCCCTCTCTGATACCAAGGTTGTGGCTTTCCCGAGTGGAAATCTCTTGAGAACAAAAGCATCGTGGTCTTCCAGCTGCCAGAATGCTTCTTCGTCTTCCCCCAGAATCCTGCTTCTCCCTCTTGAATCTCCTTGTTCAACTTGTTCAAGGACATAGAAGATCTTGGATCTACTTCCGGATGTTTGGATCCTGAAAGGTCGTAGTACTGGGCCTTGAGGAAGCTGTATGTCTCTGAGGGTGAACCGTTCTTGTTGACCTTCTGTCAGCTCGCTCTGTAGAATGAAGAACAATGTTAGTGTATTATCTGACAGTGGAAAGGCCTGTGAGTGCTCCTGTTCTTTAGCTTGGACAAATCTGTCAAAGTTTTCTTGGAGTGCTGCGTCAATGGATGCTGCATGATAGGTGTTACTTCATGAATTCTTTGACTCGCGTCCTTGATAGCCTGAATACACTCAAGACTTGTTTGGGTGTGTCCGGGAGCTGTATCTTCCCAAGACTCTTGCAGCCTTCGCAGGAGAATCTCGAATTTAGTGACAAAGGTCACGAGTTCATTATTACTGCGGCAATATAGAAGAAACTGAGGAATTTGTAAAGGAATGCATTCTGCGTGCTTTCAAGACGTACCCGCGAAGGAAGTGAGAAAGTACTCCACTTCGTTTTCGGGATCTATGAGTTTCGTTCACGGCATTGCTGCGCCCTTGACGAGCCGGTTCTTGAGAAGCGGGCCTCGTCGCGCGGGTTCTATAACCGTGCATGTAATCCAACCCCGTACCAGATCTTCACACGGAAACCAACTAAACTAACACGGCCGTCAGACGATGGAGGCAATTTTGCATTCGTCGAAAAGATTGATGGTCTCCTCATGGAAACTCACGCCGCTTTGGCGGCTTCCAAGGAAAGCCGCTGCAGGTGGTTCTGATCCGTAGAGGTTGCGTAGGGGTTCCCAAGTGGCCCCGGAAGACACCTCGTAAGTCCCTGCGTCGATCTACTCCAACGCAGAAGGTAAATATGTGTTGAAGAGGTACATGACCAAATGGGATTGTAAGCAGTGTTTGGTTCCAACAGGAACAACTGTAAACTGTACCACAGGCAGCCAAAGCGGGCTTGTTTTCTATGAGCTAGAGACTGTAAAAGCTACCAGCCCTTGAGCCACGAAATGGCAATGAAATAGCTGCGTGAGTGGATACGGTGAACCAGGCGCAAAAGAAACGAGAACCCCCCCCCCCCGCACGCAAAAGCGTGCAAGATTGCAGGTGTGCAAGCGCGCAAGTGCGCAGGCACGCACGAACGCGCAAGCAAGCAAGCAAGCAAGCAAGCAAGCAAGCAAGCAAGCAAGCAAGCAAGCAAGCAAGCAAGCAAGCAAGCAAGCAAGCAAGCAAGCAAGCAAGCAAGCAAGCAAGCAAGCAAGCAAGCAAAAGCAAGCAAAAGCAAGCAAAAGCAAGCAAAAGCAAGCAAAAGCAAGCAAAAGCAAGCAAGCAAGCAAGCAAGCAAGCAAGCAAGCAAGCAAGCAAGCAAGCAAGCAAGCAAGCAAGCAAGCAAGCAAGCAAGCAAGCAAGCAAGCAAGCAAGCAAGCAAGCAAGCAAGCAAGCAAGCAAGCAAGCAAGCAAGCGAAGCAAAACAACTCAAAACAAACCAACGCAAATCAGAACAATAACAGAAGCGACAGAATTCACGAACGAACGAAAGAAGCGACAAACGCAGAGAAAGGATCATGAACATGAATATAAACAAAGCTTCGCATGCGAGCAGACAAAACCAAATGCGCAAACACAATCCAGCGCAAACTCAGGGCGCGGTGACCCGCCAGCTGCAATCCAGGAACAGACCGGGGGAAAGAAACAGCTGTGCAAGATGTATGCCTGAGCCATTAAGGTGAACATTTTTGTGGATCTCTCAAAATTGCTTTTGGATTCTTTTAAAAGGCCCATGTTTACCGCAGTTTGGCGGGTGATGTTGAGGTTGTCATTTTAGCAAACCCATTTGTTGCAGACTCGCGCTGTTGTGCCTGCAATGTATGCTTGCCACAATCTGTCGCGCAGCCAGTTGCCACGCAGCTGACACGCGGAATGTTGACAGGCTTTGGGCCAAACTTGTTTGGCTTCTTGTGCCTCGGACACTTGCCGCAGATTTGATTTGGGTCGTGCAGCGCGACATGCCGCTCGAATCCCATCGCGCGTGCAAAGTCGAGAAAGCGAGTATTCCGCTTTGGTGGTTCGCATTCGTCAAAGCTTTCCCTGTGATGAGCGCCCGAGGCCGACAAGCACAGGTGCTTCCAACAGTTGGCGTCTTTTTGCTGTGATGGTTTCGAAATGCAAACAAACACTTGCTAGGTCTGTAGTGGCTTCGCTGGCTCTACTGGTTTAAGTGTGTCAGAAGCAATGTCCATCGTATCCAGATGGGTGGCCGTTCTGATCAGAACAGAACCTATTCTTCTGCATTTGTTCTGTATAAAGAACCCTTGCCTCTGCATGCTTACACGCTGTGACGCTTTGTGAAGACTTCTCCGTAGGGCTTCGTGCGCATGGATCGGCCACTTGGCAGAGTTGGGTTGATTTGACCCTCAGCGGTTGCGGCCAAGGCAGTGCCCAGATGCATATCGAATGGCAGAGCCGTTCACCGAATCGCCGCCTCCAGTCAGGCAATGGTTCTGTGTGTGGTGAGCTGCCTGCAAAATTTGGCAGCAGGTCTTTGCTACAGTCATATCCTGATTACTACTATGCGCCTTGGCTGCAGTGTGCGTAGCGGAGTTTCCGGGCATGGCCGCAACAGAGGCTGGTACAGCGGCATACATGGTGCAGGCCGGGAAATATATTGCTGGGAGTTCTCCTGTGCACCTTCAATCATTGAGCGACTGAGCGGATAGGTGCGGAAAATCCCAACGGTGCTGGAGCACTTGCGGTCACGCCCGATTGGTGACATTGACCGCATGATGCTACTTCCAGAAAACCTGGGACCCGGGCTTAGAGGCTTAGCTCGGCAAATTGTTGGACGAGTGGCGCGAGCTGTGCGTCAAGGAGATGCCCGGATGCCATGCGTTTATTGCCCGTACCAGATCTGGCCGTACGTCGTGCAGCTGGGATGGCGGCACTGGACACGATTGCTTTGCGTAGGCGCATGGTGAGCGATTGCAGTCGGATGCTTGCAGGATCTCTACTCTGCTGCCCCCAGCTGAGGTGGCTTTCCTGAATTTGCGAAGTGCTCAACGCAAAAGATCTGATTGTAAAAGTCGACGCAAGATATGGACTCAGGTCAAGAGGCGCTTGGCAGCTGCCTCCTTTGTGCTGATAACAGCTCTGGGCATCGCCATTCTGGGCGCTTTCCTGGTAGTGTGCTGCGTCTCTACCATCCCGTTGAAGGCTTGAGCAGGCAAAAGGAAAACAGACCACGGAGAGCGCGTTGCTATGGACAATCGTTTTTTTGCGTCCCAGAACATATGTCAAACAAATAGCTAAAACATGCAAAGAAGCTGGGGTGAAGGCCATGCCGCCCTCAGATTGCAAGCGCGACCAGGCCTCTACACTTCCTGTTTGTCCCCAGATAGATTGACAGCAGGGAGCCAGGCGTGGGTGCGTGCGCGAATGCCACGCGGGTGGAATTGTTTTTTTTGCGAAATTTGGCAAGGTGGTGCTGCTGGTGCTGGTCAGGGTGCTGATTGCGTGCTGTGGTTGTGCTTATTGGCGGTGCTCATATGTAGTGCACAGGTTCGTGTCCGGGGAATCACCATCAAGCTGCCAAAATTGTCGGTGCAGTGTCATCGTGCTTCCGGCAGGGTTATTCGCTGCAGAAAAATGGAGTTCTGGCCAAATCTCTCATTCTGCTGGTGGTCTATGCGGGTTCTTTCTTCTTGGGCATCCCGGGGAACTTTGCACTTCTACGGCCGCGCCAGCCGCAGACGCATCAAACAGGTAGCCCAAACACGCAGAGAAGCTGGGAATGCTAAACCCACAGTCAGGCAGGACAGGAGCAGCCAAGGATGTACCGATCGACAACGCACGGACACGTGCGCGCGCCACAAACACACTGGGAAGCTAGTCCCGCCCTCAAGTGAAGAGCCTAACGCATGCGCGCGCCAAAGAGAAGCTAGTCGCAAACAAATGCCCAGTTTTGCCTTGCCACTCGATATTGTTTGTCCCTTGCTTCAGCGCCCGAGCGCTAAAAGATGGCCGGACACTAGCAGAATCAGAAAGCAACGTCATCAGGACGACCCGATGTAGGAAATACAAAATCGGTGCGGGTACTTCTCTAGAGTAAAAGGCAGGTGATGGACTGCGAAAGGCTGCAATGCTGGTTTTGCCGGAGGTGTTTGTGCACTTATGTTTGTGCTTAAAGCGCCGGTCTCGGAAGTATCTGACTTGGAAGGGAATTTTCAGGAAGACCTGTGCTGAAGAGATCTGCATGTACGCGCTCGTGGCGTTTGGGGGTGTGGAACAAATGTTTTGTGAGCGAAGCGTGAATTCATCGTAGGAGATGAACTCCAGAAGCAGCTACAGTGATGTTCGGCGTGACAACGTGCTGAGACCTCAACTCCACAGTTTCAATGCGTGATCAGGCTGCTCATGTTACGCTCATGTTGGGCCGGCTGGCGACTGGTCGGCGGTGTCAAGCATTCATGTGGCAGGGCGGTTGGGCGGCTGGATGGTTGGCTGAGCTTGCTACTTTGTGCGCCAGATCCAAGCCTGAACCTAAAGTCGGGTTCGCCAATCCACCCGCCCAGCCTTCATCCCATCGGCAATTCCGCGCTTGGAGGTGGTTTACCAGACGCCTTCGGAGTCTTTCTTTCCGGGCAAGCTCTTTTAACGTGTGGCTGTTTGGGCCATGCTCTGGGATGCCATAATTGCTTCGCAGGCGGATGTTGGTTGCTTCAAGTTGGTCTCCGTGAAGAGGCTGCCAAGTTTGGGTTGCCGGAGATCAAGCTGAGGCAACATCGGGTGGACGAGGCCCAACCTGTGAGAAATGGGCCTCCAGACAACCAGTCCAGCAAACAGACTTGGGCACGGCTGGAGAAAAAACTTGCTCTCATGCTGAACCAGGCTGAGCAGCGCGTGCGGGGGACAGGGTGGTCCGCGGGAGCAGGCGGCTGTTCCGTTACAGATCAGCGACCAAGCAACTACAACCCCAGCTTGAGCGTAGAGGCTGGCTTTTGTGTGACGCGGGTGCGGCTTCTGGCAGGCTGCAAGGGTTGCTGGAAACACAAAGCCCAAGAACGTCTCAAGGGTTTGGGGCAGGGCGGCTCGCCCACTTTCGCGAGCAACGAATTGGCAGTTGTTAGGGCTTGAGCGTTCTGCCCTGCGGATGGCGGTCTGCGCAACATGGTCCAACCCACGCGAGAAACTCTTTGCAGGATGCTTGTGCGTTCCGTCTACACATCTCAGTCAGTGGCCGGTTGACCGAAAAGCGCGGCGAGAAAGCACGGGTTTGCAGGCCCAAGCAAGCCTCTCCATCATCCAGGCCTCAGGAACTGTAGGGCAGAGTAAGGCCCCACCTCCTCCGATTTCCGGTCAATAGCGCGTCAAGAGCAAGTGCCAGAAGCTTCCTGATCAAGGTTTACAAAATGCAGCTGCTCAGCTTCTGCCCACGAGACGCCAGCTAGCCGTGGATAGCCTAGCGCGGCTTCTGCTGGAGCTATTGCAATAGCTGGCGCCGCAGCCTATTGAAATACTGCTCGCTATGTTTACTTCGGCTTGCTCGGTTCAAAGGGAAGAAATGCAGACCACGCTTTTTCTGTCTACAGACCCGTGCCTCCCGTTTATGCTAGCGAAGGGGCAAGGGTGAAATAGGCTTGAGAATTTTGTACGCGCGCAAGTGTGCAAGTGCGGCTGCTTCAATAAGCAATTTGCTCGATGATTTCTTTTTCGGCATTGCCCCGCGGACTCTCTGCTAACTTAAAATCACATGCCTAGAGGCTACGAGGTTACCATGCCGGAAGAGCAAGTGCAATTTACAAAGCGCGTCTGGCACACGCTTGATCCACACATGTGCAAGCGCGGCGCAAGTTTGCCTGTGCGCGCCCGTTGCCTTTTGAGTCTTGTTGAGTGGTTTGCGCAGACCACAGGAGAACTTTGCGCGCGAACATTTGTTTCTGCGCAAGGGCGCGCTGGTCGCGCAAATGCGGCGATAGGGCTTAAGCGCGGGAACAAGGATGCTGGAAAGCTATGCGACACACGTTGTACCTAACGAATGAAAATTGTGTCCGAAGCTCATTGGTCGGGTGAATCGTTAGGTCGGGGAAGTGACAAACACGGGCAGGTTTCCATTGTGGTCAAGGGAAACCGTGTGGATTGCGCTTGGCGTGCGTTGACTGACGCTTGCCGACCTTGGCCGAGCTGTGAGGAGTGCGTGAATGCATCGCAACAGATGAGCTTGGCGGAAGGGCTAAGGCACGCTGCCTTGCCTTTGCTGGATCGCGGGCAGGTGATGCGATTTGGTGTAAGTTGAACTGGAAAGCATGCCCTGCACCATGCATTGTTGTTTCAGCAGAGCGCCTTTGGCTGCTCCGAGCTTTTATCGCCAGCACCAAGTCCTCACTCAGTGTCATCCCTTCAAGAGCAAATCATAACCGTCCTGGCGCCGATGGCAATGTGCCCCTCGGCCGTACTTGGGTGGTTGGGCTGTGGCTGGACTGGCCGTGGGCAAATCGGAAGAGTGCAAAGTTGGATCGGACCAAACTTGTTGAAACGAGGTTTTCGCTGCGGTCTTGCTGGCTCAGTGTTTGTTTGCAGCCGATGTCATCAAGCGTGGGCCCTGGCTGCACGCATGTCACGTGCGATTTCTTTGCGTTTGTCATGTCCTAATCTGCTGCGCGGAGGTCTACTTCTGCAGCCCGCAATGTCAGAAAGGAGGAAGCTATGCTCTTGGTGGGCTGGCTGCCTTCGTAAGCTAAATCGGGACAAAACACTTGGTTTTCGAAGGTCCTACTGTGTCACTTCTGTTGTGAAGTAGCCCCACCTGACAGTTGGTTGTTTGGCTCTTGCGACGTTGGTTTCGTGTTGTGTGTCTTGAGCTTGGGTCTGAAGGATGGAGGCAGCACCGGCCTGACTGTCTCCAGGCCTGCACTGGTGGGGGACCATGCCCTGCAGGCTTGCGTTTTGTATCATGAGAGTTGCAAGCCACGTGGGAACACGCCATCGCTGTAGGATCCCTGCTTGTCAGTGCGGTAGCGGAGCCACATCGTTTGGGACGCCAACAGGTCACATGTGTGCGCGGTGTGCGTCGGGCAGCCTGGACAACCAAGGGCAAGGGCAAGTTCTACGGCAGCCGCAAGCATGTCCTTAGCGCTGGGCCAATGTCAGTTTCTGCAACGGCCGCTGCGGGTCTGGGGCAGAGCTACAGCAAGGACGTGCTCAGCAAACAGCTCATCAAGCTGCAGCTAGAAGCGCGCGCGTGAGCCAGTTGAAGCCAGCAGATGTCGCTAGATGGAATGCTGCGCTCCGGAAATGCGCATCTTTCACAGTTCCATGATCAAAAGGAGTCCACCCATGGCAACCGCACCTACAGCGCAAAGCGCTCCCAGGGACCAGCTTCGACGCTCAGAGCCCGCTTTTTTGACTGACAGACTCAAGACCAGAACTCTCCTCCCTTTGGCTTAGGCTTACCCTCCGACGCCAGTCGAGCGTGTAGATGGCAATCAGCAACTTGGTCTTCTTCGGAATTTTCTCACAAACTTGAAGGCTTTGGGGGAAGCCATTTTTGGGTAACAATTGCCGCGTGTTTAAAACCCTGAATTGTCCAGTGTTGCGGGCCTTCGCGAGCCTAAAACGTGCGTTGAGCCTGAATGTCTGGAGGGGGGAACAGAGGTTGCCTACGGCGCTCAGAATCTGCATTCCCAGCATGATCAGGGCCGTTTTGAGCGATCGGTAAAGTTTTCAACAATCGTGTTTCGCGAAATCACCACCTGTGTAGGGGCGTTCTCATCATTCATGCACCCCCGCGCGCGCCCGGCACGCCCAATATCTAGTCGAGTTTTTGCCTTGTCAAGGTGTGGCAAAAGGAAACTCTCATTTCCTTACATGTCTGCCACGCCCTTGTCCTTAGCTCTTTATCACGCTGGCAACGCTGTTATTTACAGGTCTGCGTGATAAAAATGTTCAAGTAGTACGACTATCTATGTTCATAGCATCTTGTACGGTTTGGTGGCCGACACCCAAAAGATTTAGAAGAAAAGGGTTTCGGAGAAAAGTAACCTAGAGGTGCGTTTGATCGCATTTTAGGTGGTCAAAGGCCGAACAGGCATTTGGACGTGAAAAACGATTTGGCCGTGAAAATCCGACAAGGGCCACATGGCCGTGAAAAAGCGTGAAAAAGCCGTGAAAAAACGCCAAATGGCCGTGAAAAACATGAAAAACGTGAAAACACAGCGCTGCAACCATTTGGCCGTGAAAACGGGCAATGTCAAGGACACATTTTTTCAAGGTCGCGAGTGGTATGACCTCCTAAAATGTGATCGAACACGCCTCCAGGAAACTGCATTTGTTCATGTTACGCGCCTCCTTGTTGCACAAAAGGGCCGCAGCAGTCGTCGCACCGCAGAAGGCGCCAGCAGTCGTCACAGCACAGAGGGCGTCGGCGGACCGCGTAGCGATTTCAATACCGTTCCATTCGAGGATCCACTGGCTGATCTCTGATTGCGTCAGTCCGTTCGCAAAGGCTGGCGCAGGCCTCTTCTCTCCTGACAAGACATTCACCAACTGCCTCATCCAATCATCCGAAAAGCTGGAGATGCTGAAGATACCTGATGCGTGGATGATGAGCCCCACAAGAATTTTGAAGCAACAATACAATATCAAGGTTGCACGCCTGGTTTCACCGCCTGGTGCTGTGCTAGGTCCCAACTGTCCGCTTGACCAAGCGCGTTGCCAATGGCCAATGGCGCTGTGGGGGCTTGAAGAAGAGTTCTCGATGAGCGTATCTAGGTGTACGCAATGCAACACTCCGTCTACCAGTCACTCAGGCCTTGAAAGTCACACCCAAAGAGCGGCCCACGCCCCATGCCTGGGGGTGATCCTCAGCGAGCGCCATGTTGGGGGCCTTGCTGTGCAAGTGCCAAGCGTATCTGGAGGCTGTCGGTATGCGTTTCTCTTCATTACGTGCTCCGAGGAGAGACCTTCGCCGTTCGCCATCTTCACAGCCCGCAACCGCAAGTTGCTGGATAAAATCCTGTCGCAAGGCGAAAGGAACGAGGGTTCATTTGTCGCTCTGGAGGCAAGAGGAAAGGCAAGGCGAAGGGCAAGAAAGGCAAGAAGCCCCTCCGAAAAGACTGCGGCGGAGATTCTGAAAATGACCGCGCTAAAGGCGTCGAACTTCCTGTCAACTTGACTCGTCTCAACCTCAACCCAGGGTTCAACCCCAAGAGCCTCTAGTAAGAACTTCAAGCGGCAAGCGGCTGCAAGATTGATGGCGGCGGCCGGTGTAAACCAGCTTCTGCTCTTGCCCAGTCGCGCCGCTGGAGTCACAAACCCTAGTCACACCCAGAGAGTGAGGCGCTTGAGCCTCTTCGTCTTCACGGTTGGCGTCCTGCAGCTGGGTGATCTTCAGATTCAACACGTCAGTCCACAAAGCTGTAGATGGTGTCCGTCTAAAATTGGACCCTGGCGCGAGTCTGTCCTGGCTCGTGCTTGGGCCACATTTCCAAACAATGCCGGCTGGCGCGTAAGCAGCAACTTCGTGGTGGCGAAGGGCAAAGCTGACATGTTCACCAGACATGGAGGCAGGAACCGGTCACAGACCACCGTCTGCAGAGCGATCTAGGCTTCCAGAGACATGGTGGATGCTGCGCTGATTGAGCCAGCTGGGCGAGACTCGGCGACCGCAGCTAGCCACCTTGCGGCAGCGGGCGTGAAGATCGATTCCAAGAGCCGACACGTGTACGACCCAGGATGGCTACAGTGCCAAGATGTTGCGCTTGCCATCTCGACATCGCGCTTCTACACCACCCGCAGGCGCAGCCGGAAGAACGCCAGGAGGACGGTTGCAACCCCTTTCTTCTGCTCCCCGCCTCATGCGATCGAGCGCAACGATGGCTTTGTCGCGGACAGGAACTACACTGCTGCAAGGTGCAAGCGTTCTGGCTCTGACGCATCTCTCTCCCAATTTGCCGCCCGCCATCGATCGCTTCCAAGATGTGGGCGCCTTCGCCTACCAGGTATCAAGACTGAGGCCCAGAAGAAGCAGTGCCAAGCAGTGGCAAAGATGCGAAAGATTGCCTTGACGCACGCATGGCCTGACGGGGCGGTCAGCCTCCTCGACTTCCCGACCCATGCCAAGGTCCAGTCCTCTTCTTTGCGGAGCGAGTGTAGCTTGGAGCCAAAACCCTGACAACAATCGACCGAGCAGATCCAGAAAACGCAACCTCAGTCAGATCCTGGGACATCGACAAAACAAACAGAGAGGCAAGAGAAAGAATCAGGGTGGCTTCTGGACACTTCGTCTGAGAGACAGCCTTTTTTCCCGTACTTGCCATGGCGCCTGAGAAGACCGTTATGGGAGCGCGGAGGAGGCTGGGTGGGGCAGAATTGTCAAGGCTCTGAAGGGCCTCAGGGACCAACGGATCTTCCAGGGCCTGGCATCAGTGTTGCAGAAGCGCTGGGAGAAGAAGGCCGTCCACCGTTTATGAGGCACCGGTGCCTCACGCTAGATGGGAGCGTCCGGAAGGAGCCTCATGCGCGTTCCAGACCCTCTCTGAGGGGTGATGCAAAAAGCATTGCTACATTGGCGACGGTGACAGAGTGTTAGCTGAGCGCCAGCTACGAGGGCATGGTTGGCGACTTGTGTTTGTGGCGGGAAAATACTGGACCCAAGTCTGCACCGAACATCTAAGTGCCGAACTGGTTCAACGTGTCTGCCCACCTGAGCCGAGCCCAACCTGGAAAACGACAACCAACTGAAAGCGAGCGCCAACCCTGTAGAAACCCAGAAGGTGAGGTACTTCAAGAAGCAAGGAGATGGAGCAGGAACAGGAGGTGTCTGAAGTCAGCGCGCAGGCTGCGACTCACCGAGTCAGCGGCCCAACGCGCAAGACGCGGCGAGCAAGCGTACGGGTGGATGAAGCGCCTTTTCCTGCGAGAACTACGAGCTCTTCTGCAAGACCAGTGGCGCCGTCTTTTCAGCTATGGCTCTCGCAAACAACAACTACTCGCGTCCTCCCCGACGAGGTGCCAGTGAATTGGAGGAAGGGCCGCAAATCCGGTCGCCTGCTGCTGCGGAGCCAAGGACGCCAACTTCAGGCCCAGTCAGGTTGAAGGAGTGTGCGATCAGGCGGGCAGCGCGCCCCACCTCAGCGAGAAACCACCGGGGCAAGTGGAGTTCTGCTCTACCTTCAGGCAGTAGAGCCAAGGAGATCAAGTCAACTCACTTTCGGGCTCGCCAGAAGAGGGGACGAAGTCTTGCCGTTGCGAGGCGGGCGTCCAGGGAAGGCAGGCCAGACCGCTCTGCCCTGGCTTCGATCCTCTCGGCATCTTCCTTCACCAACCACATGCAACAATGTGGTGGGAACCATGAAGAAGAAGGTTGCCGGCATTCCCGAGCCGGATGTGAGGCTCGTGCTCGAGATGCCTCGTTTCACCCCTCCAGCAAGCCGCAGCGGATCCACTTCTGACTGCAGGCAGGCAGGTTTGATGGCCTGCCGAAGCAAGAGGCTGAGGACACGAGCAGGAAGTGCCGCGCTGCGCGGGACACCTTTCGTAGCGCAGCCTTGCAGCCATGGAGAAGCAGTGCGTCGTGTGGCAAAGCTTCAGGAGGTGCGCCAACGGTCCTCAACCCAGTCACGGTCGCCGTCGAGAGTGTCTACGACAGCAAGGCGAGGATGATCCGGCAGCCTTAGAAGCAGCCGTCGCCCACGAGAGTCTGGCCCGGTTGGCCCGACAGTCAAGCCACCTCACCCCGCTCACAGGCCTTGAACCATAATGGGCTTGTGGAAAACAGCTCACGCTGTACAACCCTGCGCTTAGTCATTGGCTGTGGGGCAAGAGGTTCCAAGCTGAGCTGCGTGACAAGATGGAAAGGCGACGCGGTTGTCCAGGCTTTGTTTCGTGCGAATTCGGGCGCAAGTAGGCGTGTCAAGATGTTCAGGAGATTGGACAGAAGTCCACAGCGCACAGTGTGTTTACATGATAAGCTTGTGTTCATGGCGCAGGGGTCTGTGGGCTAAATCAGACAACGCAAGTGTTGCGTTGGCATCCTCGCAGTGCCATTTCACGTCAGACCGCCTTTGCGATGCCACGTGCAGCTTTCTAGAATTTCGTGCTGAAAACCATCAAGCGTCGACGCTAGATTGATTCTTAGCGGACAGGGGTTGAGATTGGGCCGCAGCATGCCGGTGCTTGAGCCGTTTTTGATCACCTGTTCCACGAGCAGATGTTGAAACTGTATGAGTGTTTTCACGGCTGGGGAACGCACTGGACCGTCTGCTTCACTCTGTTCGTTGCGCGAGCACCGGCCATGTCCGGCCCAAGCTGCCAGAACTACACAGAGCCAAAGGCTTTGAGGGCTGCAAGGGGGCATCAACACTACCAAGCGCCAAAACTACCAAGGTTCAAGCGCTGAAGTGCCAAGTCTTGGGCGCGATTTGGCTCAATCCGGCAGCCTTCCTGGAAAAGTGGGATAGCGTGCGACTGGCCCAGAGAATGAGGTGCCGGTCAGCCCTGGAGGCAAGCTGAAACTGCTGACTCGCGTTTCTTGAGCAGCAAGCGGCGCTCGACGCAATATTGGGTGTTTTTGATGCCAATTTGCCCAAGCGCCTGCAGGCCGCTTGGCGCGTTGTGTGAGTCTGCAGACCGTCTTGCGAGCACAAGGGCTTTTGGTGACTTTTGCCGATCGCTTGTGAGTTTGTTTGGGCTGTGACACGAGCCATTCTGTGGCTGGGGAAGACTAGACGCATGGAATTGGGGACGCAGGTGTCTAGACGGCGAGTAGATTGGCCCCCGCTTGCTGCTGAAGGGTTTGTCTCTTCAGACGCTGGGGGCCAAAGCAGTTTGTGGATCCTCATGTTGATGCCCACTACTTTTTTGGTCTACCTTGAAGGGGTCGCTTAACATCCCTGCTCGGGCGTCGTCGCAAGGCTTGCGCGGGCGCAGTGGAAAACACCCCCTGGCGCGTTCTCCAGCTTGACCCGCTTCCAGTTTGCGTTGAATAGATGCAAAACCAATTGTTCGAGCTTGCGCGTCACATGTAGAAATGTGTTTATGGAGCGCGTGGGAACGAAGTGAAGAACTGACAGCGGCGAAGCAAGCCATCGGATGTATCGTCGGTCAGTTTGACGTGCGTGGTTTTCTACTTCAGTTCTGTTTGTAAGGACTTCCTCCCTGAGGCACGCAAGCCACATCCGCGTGTTCGCGTGTGCCCTTGGGGTTTGCGACCTGGTGCCACAGCAGGCAAGTCTTTCGAGGTACGCGAACCTGGGAGTCCGGCGCCTAGCGCCATCGTGAGACTGCGCAGTGCTGGGGTGCCAGGGCGTAGGGCGAAAACTGAGGCCCTTCACGGAGAGGTCGACGTTGAGGTCCCTTCGAGTAGCAGCCTGCGAGACATACGCCAGGCTGCAAGCAACCAGTGCCATTCTCGACGTTAGCGTGGCGCCCGCCCATTGCATTTGTCAGAAGCTGGCAACCGTCTTTGGCAGTGGCAGCTGCCGCCTCTTTGCTTGTGGGGAGGAGGCGGGCTTGGGCGTGCCCAATTCTTCTTCCAGAACGGACGTGCAATGAGTCTCAAGTTGCTTCGCGCGAAATCTTTGGACGTGATAGGCAACTTCCAACTTGAAGGCCCGAGAACCCAACTTAAAGGTGGAGGCGAGTCACAGTCAAGGGAGGGTAGACAGGGATCAAACCAATGGAGCGGCAGCGTTTTGAATTCTTTACATGGTTCGGAGTGGAACGTTTAGGTTTTGATCATGACTGAGGTGAAGTTGGAGGTTGCTCGTGCGTGTCTCACACTGGCTGCCAGTGCAGGTTCTCAGTCTCGAGCACTTCTGGGAGGCCACAGCCCAAGTTGACAGAGCCCGGAAAATTGGCAGCCTCCACACGCCCCCCCCCCTTTTCTGAGGAAGTCTATTTTATCCAAAGCGCATAAGGTCTTGGAGCTGTTATTGAACTCTAGGTATCAGTTCTGTATTGTAGCTAGAAATGTAAATCGGCGCTAACTTTGGCTGAAGAAAGGTAGGTCTGTCCCATGTTAGCCGTATCGCGGGTAACGTGTGCGGCGCCCCGCTCCCGATCCGCACTGTCGCCCTGAAGTTACGAAGATGAGCGAAGCAGTAGCTGACTCACGAAGAATCAAGCGCGCGGCCATTAACATTGTCATCAGTGCAACCAGACCGTGAGCGTGACCGCCAAACTGCAGCGGGCCATACTCAGGAGCAAGGGCGTTTGTGTCAAGAAGCGTACGGGCCCAAGCGCGACTGAATGGTCGGGAGCAAGAGAGCACTGAGGCGCCCAGAGACAGCGGGCTGCAGAGTAAACTGAGGCTGACAGGAACGCTGCCAATTGCAAGATTCTCATGCACCCTGAGAGAACAAGCAAGCCAAGGATGAGCCTGAAGGGGTGCCAAAAAGTTTGCTCCGCCCCCAAGCATCGACCTTAGCTCCAAGACACGAGACAGGTCCTGTTCCTCTGAGGTACGCAGAGGTGACCCGGGCGCTGCGACGCCAACGCTTCGAACACTGATGCTGAGTGTGAGCCCGACAAGACCCCGTGATTTGAATGACCCTCAAGTGACGGCCGTGGTAAGGGTAATGTCAGTGCCAGTGGAAACAGCAAGAGGATGATGAAGATGAAGATGAAGATGATGATGACAATGGTGGTGGTGATGATGGTGATGATGTGGATGATGGTGATGATGATGATGACGATGCTGATGATGATGATGATGATGATGATGATGACGGGAATGAGCAAGCCGGACGTGGAAAGCGGGTGTGACCAACGCAGAGGCGCAAGACACCAGGCAATCCGGCGCTTGAACAAGGGTAAGGCGAAATCCATTTAATCACCTCAGAAGGGTCCATTGATCACACATATACCTGTTGGATCGAACCCGCGAGGCAGCACCTATCTTGGGCCAGGCTTTGGCGCAAAAGCGAGGGCGTTGCGGGGCAGGGCGGAAGTAAACCTTCCGCGCTCGCGTTGAGAGCCAACGCGCGCCTGCGGGGTTCTGCGTTGCCGAGCCTGAGGTGGAAGCGATGAAAACAGTCGATCGCAAAACTGGTAGGGTGGTTGAAACTTCCAGGAAAGGTCGGCGGCGGGAGGCTCTTAGATAGAAAGTGCAGGGGGGATCAGCGCAAGTGGCTGGAAGTCGAGGAACCCCCGTGTGAACATGAACTGCGACTATCGCTTGGTTGCTGTCTCGAAGAAGGTGGGCTACTTCTTTCGGGGCGTGATGCGAGGCGTTGCTTTGAGCATCCAACAGTGTCCGTCCCCGGCTGCGCTTGGCGTCGTCGGACCAACGCGCGTCGCTGGATTGTCTAAGTGAAGCTCGGATCACGCAGCTGTGGGCTCGTCGCTGCGTTCCGAAACTCAGCAAGCTTGAGAGAGGCCGCGGGAAAGGCGATTACAGCAAGTTGCTTGCCTGCGCGGGAAGTGTAAACGCAAGCAGGTGCATCGCTACCTCCATTGCAAGGAACGCAGCGCGGGTGTAGTGTCGTGGACAGATGCGCAGATTGCCACAGAGCTGGTCCGCCTGGATATGGTTTCTTACATGGAGGACATGAGCGGCAGCCGGGGATTCAATCGCAGCGTGCAAGGCGGGCGAGAAGCGGGTCTGTCTGTCTGTCTGTCTGTCTGTCTGTCTGTCTGTCTGTCTGAGGTCTCCGTCGAGGCGTCGAAGAGCGAAGGGGGCCAACTTTGGGTGTGACTGTGTGTCCGTTTTCAGGCTTGATGCCTGAGAGTTTGGACTTCCTTGGCAGAGTTGCTCGGCATCTCGTGCGGCATGGGCTGGAAGCTGGTTTCCATTCCACTGCCGAAGAAAGTTTACTCTTGCGCCGCGGATCGCTGAGCGCAGTGGTCAACGCGTCCCGCAGAAACTGCCAAGCGTATCCTAGGTGAAGCTTCACGGAAGAAGTCTTGTTGATGAGCAGGCGTACCAAGACCTACCGTTGACGCCCGCTCCCCACTCCACTGAATGGCGCGAGCCACTGCACGCACACCCGCAACCCTACCCAAAAGAAAAGAGCACAGGCAGCAGATCGTGGAGGCAGGGATGGAGCCAGGGACGGAGCCAGGGCTGCCGTCGCCGCCACGGCGGCCGCTTGCCAACCTCCTAACATGAAATGCGGTTGCCGAACTTGATAAGACGGATTGCTGTCTGAGGAGGTTCGTCACGGAACTTGTGTCTTCGACTTGATGCGGCATTCGTGTCTTCTGGTTGGTTTGGCCCACAAGTTCTTGTACTTCAACAGCCTACGCGCGGACAGGAAACAGCGCAGGGAAGACGGAACTTCCGCCTGGCGAGCAGACATGAGCCGCAGCGCATCAAGGCGGGGCTGAGCAGCGAGGCTGCGCGGGGCGAGTCAAATGTCGACAATCCTGCCTGGCGCAGTCATGTAGTCGCAGACTGCCACAAAATTGGCCCGCCTGGAGAAGACGGCGTTGCTGCAGAACATGGAGGGCCTGCGTGAGGGCCAGCTGAAGACGAGGGGGGGGGAGATCTTGGTTGCGAACGTGTGTTGCAACGGTTGTCCACAGACCCGTCGCAGACCACGCAGACCATGCAGACCACGCAGACGCCGCAGACGCAGCGCAGACCACGCAGACCACGCAGACCACGCAGACCACGCAGACCACGCAGACCACGCAGACCACGCAGACCACGCAGACCACGCAGACCACGCAGACCACGCAGACCACGCAGACCACGCAGACCACGCAGACCACGCAGACCACGCAGACCACGCAGACCGCGCAGACCGCGCAGACCGCGCAGACCACGCAGACCACGCAGACCACGCAGACCACGCAGACCACGCAGACCACGCAGACCACGCAGACCACGCAGACCACGCAGACCATGCAGAC
>CAUJNA010000769.1:95000-97500 GCA_963377175.1 Effrenium voratum
AAGCATGTCAAAACAAAGCGTTTTCTCAGTTTTCTGCAGTCAAAATTCGCATTTTCGCGTGTTGTTCCAGTGTTCCAAACCTGCGGCGCCCCAACTGCAAGATATCACCAGCATCACCCGCGTCACCAGGGTCCACAAGTACATCCATGTGACCGCTGGGCCGACAAAGGCATGCGTCTTCGGCTGCCCATGGCGCATCTGCGCAGGTCCTTTGGAAACAAGCTCACTCGGGTCCTATCAGGCGTGCGCAGCGAGCGCGCTTGTGTTCTGGCTCGTGCGTTTGGCGTCTGAGAATTGCCCGGCTCACGCCGCAGTCGCTTGATCTCAACTTACGCTGCTTTTGCCGGCGAGCGCTGGCTTGCTCTCAGCTTGGGGTCGCAGCCCGGCATTTCGTCGGTGCTGCCGCGGCCGGTTGTGCGCCAGCAACGTACATCTGGCCGCGGCCTGCGAAGCGGGCCGAACAGCTGTGTCAGATTACCCGCTCGGCCCTTTGGCGCTCTATAGCGCTGCCGCGTAGCGCCGCCACCCCGGTAATGCGGAGGATGCAGCTGGGGGGTCTGTGAGAAAGAGGAAAATGATGGGCATCACCCGCATCATCTGCTTCTGGCGGGTGCGTTTTTGCGCTTGTTATTGGGAGCCTTGGGCTTGCGAGTCTGCGGGCTTCATGCTGCAGCCACGCGCATGCGCGCCTGAACGCCCGCGCATGCGCGCACTCACTCAGCCTGGGCTAGTTGCCATGCAAAGCGTGTTTTCCAGTGTTTCAAGGCTGCAGCAGGACTTCCTTGTGGAAGGCAGCTCCCAGCAACATCCCCAGCATCACCAGCATCACCGGACAAGCCGGCAGACCCACAAGCCCAGAACCGGACCCAAAAACAAGCACAAAAAAGCACCAGAAGCAGCTGATGCAGGTGATGCTCACAACTCCTTCTTTTCACGGACCCCCCAGCCGCATCCTCCGCATTGCCGGGTCGGCGGCGGTGTGCGGCAGCCCTCTAAAGCTTCACTCTAAAGCCTTGCTTCAAGGTAATCCGACACAGCCGTTCGGCCCGCTTGGCAGGCCGCGGCCGGACTTACGTTGCTGGCGCACAACAGGCCGCGGCAGCGTCGCAACGCTCAATTTCGCAGCTCTTGCAAGGACGGCTAAGCAGGCAGCAGCGACAACACAAAACATAACCATACACACATTGTCCATCAGTTTTTTTAATGCATTTCCGACACATTGTCCATCAGATTTTCCATGCATTTCCGACACATTTTCCATCCACTTGCTATCCATTTCCATCCACACTTCCCGTCGTTTCCCCCCATGCCCCCTTCACCGTCCCCCACGCGTGCGGGCAGCCGAACAAGCACACACGCGCGCAAGCTCACGCAGGCACGTGCCCGCACACAAACACGCGCGTGCGCGGGCACACCGCGCACGCACGCGCCAACGCACACACACACAGACACACACACACACACACACGCACACCCGCACGCAAACACACAGAAACACACAGAGAGACACACAGAGAGACACAGAGAGACACACAAAGACACACACACAGAGACACACAGAGAGACACAAAGAGACACACAGACACGCACAGAGACACACAGAGACACACAGAGACTGAAAGAGACACACAGAGACACACACAGAGACACACAGAGACACATTGAGACACACAGAGACGTACAGAGACACACAGAGACACACAGTGACACACAGAGACACAGAGAGACACACAGAGACACACAGAGACACACAGCGACGCACAGAGACACACAGAGACACACAGAGACACACAGAGACACACACAGAGACGCACAGAGACGCACAGACACACAGAGACACACAGAGAGACACAGAGACGCACAGACACACACAGAGACACACAGAGACACACGCACACACACACACACGGACACACACACAGACACACGCACACGGACAAAGACACAGACACACAGACACACACAGACACACGCACACACAGACACACACAGACACACACAGACACACACACGGACAGACACACAGACACACACAGACACACGCACACGGACAAAGACACAGACACACAGACACACAGACACTGAGACACAGACACAGACACACAGACACACACACAGACACAGACACACAGACACAGAGACACACAGAGAGACACAAAGAGACACACAGACACGCACAGAGACACACAGAGACACACAGAGACTGAAAGAGACACACAGAGACACACACAGAGACACACAGAGACACATTGAGACACACAGAGACGTACAGAGACACACAGAGACACACAGTGACACACAGAGACACAGAGAGACACACAGAGACACACAGAGACACACAGCGACACACAGAGACACACAGAGACACACAGAGACACACAGAGACACACAGAGACGCACAGAGCCACGCAGAGACACACAGAGACACACAGAGACACAGAGACACACAGACACACACAGAGACACACAGAGACACACGCACACACACACACACACGGAC
>CAUJNA010000769.1:98661-155273 GCA_963377175.1 Effrenium voratum
CACGCGCACACGCGCACACGCCGACACGCGCACACGCACACACGCACACACGCACACACGCACACACGCGCACACGCGCACACCTGCACACCTGCACACATGCACACATGCACACATGCACACATGCACACATGCACACATGCACACATGCACACATGCACACATGCACACATGCACACATGCACACATTCACACATGCACACATGCACACATGCACACATGCACACATGCACACATGCACACATGCACACATGCACACATGCACACATGCACACATGCACACATGCACACATGCACACATGCACACATGCACACATGCACACATGCACACATGCACACATGCACACATGCACACATGCACACATGCACACATGCACACATGCACACATGCACACATGCACACCTGCACACATGCACACATGCACACATGCACACATGCACACATGCACACATGCACACATGCACACATGCACACATGCACACATGCACACATGCACACATGCACATATGCACATATGCACATATGCACATATGCACATATGCACATATGCACACATGCACACATGTACACATGCACACATGCACACGCACACATGCGCACGCACACGCACACGCGCACGCGCACGCCTGGGGCGCGCAGACGCATGCGCACGCACACACGCGCGCTCGCACACACGCGCACACACGCTCACACGCGCTCACTGGCGCGCTCGCGCACACACGCTCACGCGCACGCGCGCACGCACCAGCACCGGCACCCGCACGCGCGCACGCACACGCGCGCGCACACGCGCACGCACACTCTGCGCGCGCACGCGCACACGCACGCGCACGCGCACGCGCACGCGCACGGACACTCGCACGCACACGCAGACACACACAGAGAGACACACACACAGAGACACACACACAGACACACACACAGAGACACACACAGAGACACACACACAGAGATGCACAGAGACACACACACACTGAGACACCGACGCACAGAGACACACACAGAGACACACACACACAGACACACACACAGACACACACATACAGACACACACAGGCACACACAGACACACACAGACACACACAGACGCACACACAGACACACACACAGACACACACACAGAGACACACACACAGAGACACACACAGACACACACACAGAGACACACACACAGACACACACAGACGCACAAACACACAAACACACAAGCACACAAGCGCACAGGCGCACAAACACACAAACACACAAACACACAAACACACAAGCACACAAGCACACAAACACACAAACGCCCAAACACACAGAAACACACAAACACACAAACAGACACAAACACACACACACACACACGAAAAAACAACGCCAACACCAACACCAACGCCAACACCAACAAAACACCAACACCAACACCAACACCAACGCCAACGCCAAAGCCAACGCCAACGCCAACGCCAACGCCAACACCAACACCAACACCAACACCACCAACACCAACACCAACACCAACACCAACGCCTTTGTGCCTGTCGCTGGCCTGCTTGATTGCGCTGCTGCTTTTCGTGAAATGGGAGTTTTTTTTTCGTAGAGCTTCCCATCTGCTTGCTGTTTCTGGCTGCCTTTTGGTTTAGTGATGGTGGAATTTTTCAGGGCCTGTCATTGGCCTGCTCGGTCGGCCTGCTGCTTTTCGTGAAATGTTTTTGTTTGTAGACATTCTCATTTGTTGTGAAGGTGGGCTTTTTCAGGGCTTGTCATTGGCCACCTTTGTCAGCCTGCTGCTTTTCGTGAAGTGTTTTTCTTTAGTAGGGCTTCCCATTTACTTGTTGTCTCTGGCTGCCATTTTTCCGCGAAGGTGGAATTTTTGCAGGGCCTGTCATTGGCCGGCTTGGTCGGCCTGCTGCTTCTCACAAATTTTTAAAACCTTTCCATTTTTTGTGCAGGCGGGTTTTAAGATTGCAAGGTTTTCATATTTTAAGGTTCTAATATTGGAAGGTTTTACGATTTTACGACCTCAATATTTTACGATTTTAAGACTTGAAGTTCGTTGGAGTCTTATCTTTTTCATATTTGCAGTTTTTATTGTTCTAACTTTAAAAACCTTGCCATTTAAGATTTCAAGATTTGAGCGTTTCAAAATTTGAAGGTTTTTAGACTTTAAGACTTTAAGATTTAAGTATTTTAAGACTTTAAGGCTTGAAGGTTTTAGAGTTTTAAGGTTTTAAGATTTGAAGATTTGAAGGCTCTAAGGTTTTCAGGCTCTAAGATGTTTAGATTTTAAGGTTTCCACATTTTGAGATGTAAGATGCAACGGTTTTAAGGTTTTGAGATTTTAGGGTTTGAAGGGCTTCAGGTTCAATATTCTTAAGATTTAAGGTTTACTTAAGAGTTTGAGATTAAAGATCTTACGGTTTTAAGATCTTAAGATTCTACTATGTTAGTTTTCTTCAGGTTTGCAGATTTCTTAGATTTGAAGAACTTACGTTTTTAAGATTTTAAGATTCTAGTATTTTTTAGTCTTTCGATGTTAAGCGTTTAAGATTCAAAAAAGTTAGGATGTAAAGATTTTAAGGTTTTAAGATTCCAACATTGTGACATTGTAAGAATTTGTAATTCTATTACTCTCAGATTTTAAGACTCTGAGATTTCATCCACAAAGGCCGGCAGCATCCATCCCCAGCATCATCTGCATGGCCTGCAGACCCACAAGCCCAAGCCTGCAGACCCAAAAGGCGGCCCACAACGTGCCAGAAGGGCAGGCCTCCGCCAGCATCAACAGAGTTGCTCCAGAGGACCAAGGTGGTAATCCGACACTGTTTTCTTCCCAAAATTCTCCACTTTCCCAACACCCTTCCTTTGCCTTCTTTTCCCGAAATTGCCTTCACTTCTCTTCAGTTCCCATGGTTTTTCTTCACTTCCACCAATTTCAGGTCAGTTTCCTCTCCTTCAGCTTCCGGTCCTTTCCCTGCATTTCCTCTTCAGTTGTCTTCGCTTCCTTGTTCCTTATTTCAGTTCATCTTTCCAGCAATTTCCCTTCAATTCGCGCAGTTTCCCATCATCCTTCATTGTCCTTTCATTTCCCTGCATTTCAGCTGATTTCCCTTCATGTCCCTTCATTTCCCTTTATTTCCATTCACTTGCTTTCACTTCATCATGTCCCTTCATTTTGTTCCTTCAGCCCCCCTCCTTTCCTCAAACCCTTCGTTTTACATCGCCCGCATGCCTTGCATCATTTGCATCATTTCGGATGATGCCAGCAATGTTGGGGATGCTGTCCAGTATCGGGCCCCCAAAAAACGCTTTGTTTTTAACTTCGTGGGGAGACGGTCGCAAAGTCACCTGAACAGTCCACATATCCGCCCCTGCCAATCCTTCGCCCCTTATTAGGGCGGGCGAAGCGTAAAATTCAGTCTTTGCAGGGCCTCCGCCAGCATCAATAGAGCCTTGCTCCAGAGGACCAAGGTGGTAATCCGACACAGCTGTTTGCCCAGTTGGCCAGGTCTGGCTACAACGCCCAGTCGTCTCCAGCTCGTCCCGGCTTAGCTTCAGGCGGTAGCTTGGTTTGCGCACGCGCGCGCTCGCCTTTTCGAAGCGTTCGAAGCCAGAAAAAGGCGCGCGCGGACCCCGCCAACATCACAACCACAAGTGCTACATGAGGGATTACACTTCGGAAAAGCGCAACGCATCGCATCTCTCGTGATAACCGTCGTGATGATGATTATGATGATGCTGATGATGTTGAAGATGCTGATGATGAAGGGCAAAAATCGAAGTGTTGCGCGGGGAGGCTCTGTTCGCAAGCCGCCTACAGTGTTGTAAGGCCCAAAAAGATTCCAGGTTTCCTGCCAAGATCGCATCCGTAGTTGGACACCGGCTCGCGCTTTCATCCACCGGGCTCGCGTTGCAGCAGCCGCATGCTATTTGCCATTCAGGCGCGGGCTCGTTTCGCTTCTCGAAAAGTGTGACAATTGCCATCGTGATGATGACAGCTGTCATCCTAGCATCCTTGGCAATACCATCCATCAACGTCTAGCGTCAGATGACCGCCATGATGATGACAGCTTTCACTGGAGCGCCCTTTGCCGCGCCGTCAGATGCTAATAACTACCATCATAGCATCCTTTGCATTACCAGCGTAATGATGGTAACTACCATTGTAGCATCCCTAGCATTGCCATCAATGTCTAACGTCAGTTCTGAAACGTACATATATCCAATACAAGAAAACCAAGAGATGATGATCACGACACCATCATGACCATGACAGCTACCATCATAGCATCGTTTGCATTACCATCATGATCATGGTAATTATCGTCGTAACATCCTTAGCATTGCCAATAGTTTATCACCATGATCATGATAACTATCATCATCGCACCCTTAGCATTACCACCCGTCAAGAAGCACTCGTCATGAGAGCTGATGATGCCCGCCATGATGCTGATAACTGTCATCATAGCACCCCTTGCATTACAACCAGGGTGATGATATCTATCATCCTCGCATCCTTTGCATTACCATCAGGATGGCGATGACTCTCAGCACAATAACATCCTCAACATCACCATCAGTGTCAAGCGTCAGATGACCGCCATGATTATCATGGAGGCATCCTTTGCAGAACCATCAGCTGACGATAACTATAATCATAGCATCGATCGCATTACCATCGTGATGATGATAGCTATCATTATAGCATCCTTAGCATTACCACCGGCCTACCGGCAGTTCTGACATGTAAATATAAGAAGAAGAAAACCAAGAGATGATGATCATGACACCAGCAGGCGATGAAGCGTCCTTTGCATTACCGCCACGAACATGATAACTATCATCGTAGCACCCTTAGCATCACCAGCAGTCCGTCATGATAATGATAACTATTGTAACCGTCGTCGTGGCACCCTTTGCATTACCATCATGATTATGATCGTGATGACTATCATCGTTGCATCCTTAGCATTACCATCAGCCAAGAGATGATGATCGTGAGAGATGACGAGGGTCACCATGATGATGAGAACTATCATCATAGCATCCTACGCAGTACTGTTCTGAAATGTGTATATCAGAAAGTGTTTGAAAACAGTATCAGAGAACGAGAGATGATGGTCACGACGAACATCATAGCATCCTTAGCAATACCATCAATGTCTACAGTCAGTTTTGGAATGGATATACCAGAAAGTTTCACACGTATAGTTCTGTAGACTAAGTAAATTTAGCACTATAGTGCTATATAACTTTAAGTATAAGAAACATGCGAGATATGAGGAATATGAAGATAAACAAAAATAATCGTGACGATGGTCTTGAGATGATGGTGGCCACCATGATGATGGTATCTATCACCATATGCTTTGCTCAGCCATATTGATGAGGATAGCTATCATCATCGCATCCTCATTACCATCGGTCCATCAGCATCATGATGGTGACAACTATCGTCATCATGATGATAACTATCATCACATTAACTATAGTCATGGTGATGATAGCTATCACATGGGATCCTTTGCGTCACCATCAGTCCGTAGCTGTCGTCATGATGATGGTAACTGTTGTCATAGCGCCCTTTTCATCACCAGCATGATGTTTAGAACTATCATCATAGCACCGTTATCATAGCAGTAAAAGAGATGAGGGTTATGTTGATGGTGATGATGATGATGACGATAGCAACAATCGTTATGGCCAAGATTAAAAAATATACTCAAAAAGAAACATATGTTGTGATGTAAGAATAAGATAGTCTAAAGTACGTGTAAGTCTTCAAAGAGGACCTAGATTTTATGACCCTTCCCGTGCGCCTCCTCTTGGGCGAGGGGTCGGCGGATTTAAGAAATAATATTTGAGATATTTTAAAATCGGGGCCTGGGGAGTTTAACCATTCAAAGTATTTAAGTTATTTCAATTTGTAAATCAGCCTCAGCTCCAGGAACCAGGGCCCTGGGGTTCAAAATGTTGAAATCTGGACCTGGGGGTTGAAAAAAATGATATCTAAGCATCCTTGGCCCGAAATTATGCTAAATTTGCAGGCAAGGGTCCCGCGACACATTACACATACTCGGGGGCTTGCCCCCCCGCATGTGACAAGAAGACGCAAAGATGCTACACGGCCCCTGTTACGGTCCCGCGTGTAACACCCTGTCATGGTTCCGCGTGTGACAAAAAGACACAATGATGCTACAAGGCTCCTGCTGTGGGGGGGGGTTCCCCATGTAACAAGCCTCCCCTCGTGTTTCTCAGCGCGTGTGGGGTCGATGCCAATGACAACTGAAGTTCATCGATTCTCACTATCACGTTGGCTACCCAATAGTTTCCAAGCAATCAAACCATGATCATGATGATGATGAGCGCCAATACGGTGATGATGATGGTGATGATGGTGCTGATGATGATGATGATGATGATGATGATGATGATGATGATGATGAATCATCACTACGCGTCCAAAACATCAATAGCATGGGTGATGATAATCATCACTGTTCGTCCAAAACATCAGTGATGATGAAAACCATCACTATGTGCATCCTCAGCATCAGCAGTCATGAAGATAATCATGATTACGACGACGACGATGATGATGGTGATGAGCAAGCACCATGATAGACTGAGCCATTCTTAGGCAATCCAACGACGTGCGCGTTGGGCAGCTTTTTGCGCAAATGGCGTCTGACAAATGCCAGCCGCAGCCAGGCTTTTTTTGCCGTTTTCGCCAACAGCAGCTACGTTTCCGCCAAAGCGCATCATTTTCAACGGCGTCGTTTGTGGAAACAATGAGCAACGGATATCGTTGGATGCCCGAAGTTTAGAACCCCTCCGCCCATATCGCCTTCGTAGCGGAGGGGCGTCAACCGATTTTTTGGAAGGGCGTCGGGGCCTTGTTGAGATTCAGCGACGGGGGCGGTGCGAAACGTATCAAGCACTCGTCGTTGCGAAGGGTGTTCCTGGAAATCGTGGGTGGGTGCGGCATCCTGGCTAAGTCACTTGCTCCTACGACTGGTTGGGCATTTGGGATGGTTGATTGCAATTTGGATGCGTGTTATGACCTTCGATGTGCGTTTGGAGACACCCTGGCGCCTGTTTTTTCAAGAGAAGCCCTTGGTGCTTGGTAACCCGCGCCCAGCTGATGAGAGGAACATTCAAGAAAGAAACCTTTTTCTGCGACTCACTTGCCAGGATCTCAACTTATGCCTTTCTTGCCAGCAGGTCTCATTTACACCTTGAATCCAGCCAATTCCCGGCTGTGGCTTTGCCCGAGTCTATAAACTTGTGATGCGACGTCGTTTGGTGTATTGGGTTGATGTTGGCTATTGCTGCTTTGGCATGCGACGGCGCAAACAAACCAGGTTTCTTTATTTTGTGACGCTCCAAACGTTAGCTGTGCCAAGCTTCTGAGCGGCCGCGCCTGCGTTTGATGGGAATTGTGCCAAATGGTCAGTTCTTTGTCAAGTTGGTCGAGGCTTGCCCCAAGCCTTTCTGGAAGCTTTTGGCTCATGCGTTTTTGGACTGGCATACAGGGCCAATTGCAGACAAGTTTTAGAAGCGGCTGTTAAGCCGGCTAGTATAGATGTAGCAGTGTGACCAGTTTTTCTACTTGCTGAGTCCTCTCACGATGTGTCAGCGAATGGTGCATCTACGTAACATTGTGACGTAACCTGTGACCAGAAGTAGCCGCGCAGAATGGTCTCATCATGTACCTCACACGCGAGTCCTTGACTCCCCTGCCTGGTTTCACTCCAACAGAGCCTTTCTTGCCCTATCTTGAAAGCCCGCAGGGGTTTGACGCCAGAGCTCTTCTTTCCAACCATCCTAGACATCAACATCCTCATTTTCGGAACCGGAGCCGGCTTTGGATCACGTGCTCCTGCGCTGGGAGACGGTCCATGCCCGCAAGCGGACGACCATTCCCAAGCCATTCGGATATGCCATCACGCAGGCAAATGTCTAGAATAATCTAAGAGTAAAAGTACATACCCCAAAAGTACATACCCCAAAATAATGGAAACACCTTCTCGGGGTAGGGATGTGTGCTTGCCACTTTCACTGTTAGCCTATGCCAGGCGCTACTCGTGATCGTTTGTGTTCAGCCCCGGGATGGCAAAAGCAGTGTGGGCAGAACAACGCCCAGGTGAAGCCCCAGATTTCGTATTTTGAGAGGTGCTGAGGAACCCTGGACAAAAGCCCACCGGGGCCGCAGAGTACATACCCCAAATTTCTTCAATTTCTCCCGGGCCGGGAAAACACAGCACACCGTGGGGAAAAAAGTACATACCCCAAAATAGTTGGTTATGGGTGCGTCCTTTGTTCTGGAACTCCTTTTTTGGGGTATGCGGGGGGGTTGTGGGTCTTGGGGTAGCTTTTTGGTCATTGGGGTGGGGTTGGCGGGGAATTCTCGGGAGGGATGCCGGGTGATTTCGGGAGAGTTTTGGGGGCCAGGGGCTTTGGGGGGTGGAAAAGGGAAATCCGGTGCCAAGAAACGCAGGTGCAAGTGAAAATGGGGCAGGCTGCCTTTGCAACATTGTATAACCCCTATATAACCACTCTATAGTCAACTTTTTTTGGGTATGTGATTTCGGGGTATGTAGAAAAACCCTTAGAAATAAATGTGCAGAGGAATTTGACGCAGGCTTCATGCTGGAAAAGAGCCAGCCTAATTGGACCTTTGAGCTGGGTGCTTGCAGTTCAATCTTCCCGTCAGATATTTCAAGAGTGTTTTTTGACCAAGGGAAGGCAATTGTTCGAAGGTTCTTGTTTGTTTCTTCACGCATTTGTTAGCTCTTTTGTTTTGCCCGCTTTTGTGGCTTTTCGTTGCCTCAGCAAACAGACACCCCAAACGCACCCCCACACCTACCCTCCGGAACCCCAAAATTCGCCCTGATCCCGCACGCGAACCAAGCCCAAACCAGCCCTACCCACCCCAACAGCAGCCTAGACCAATACTTTACCCCCCCACTAAATCAACTGAAGCCCTCCCTAAACCAGTCGCTTGCCACACCCTAAATCAATCCTGGACCAGCCCTAAATCCCACCCTAATCCCTTTGTAAACCTAAGCTTAGCCGGTGATAAATCAATACCAATGCCTCATTGACACACGCGCTATCAACCCCGAAATCACATGCCAGAAAGGAATTGGGAACATAGAGAGCATAAACAGCCAAAGCCATCAAACAACGGTATAAACCCATGAACAAATCCTCAAAAGCCAAAAAGCCGGAAACAAAAACACCCTGAAAAATACAAATAATCAACTGATAATAGTAAGTATCTACCCAAAACCCACCTTGAATAGATCCCTGAACCGACCGCGCTCCCAGCCCTCAATGGACCCCACCCAACCAACCCTTCACCAATCCCTCAGTACCTCCTTCAACACTTTGCCAATCCACATCCCCAAACCAAATTTGGCCTAAGCCCACTCCAAGCCCACCCAAAAGCAACCTGAACCTACCGCAAGCCATATGAACATTTTGCGAGCCTGAGCGGGCGGAAACCAGTAGATTTCCTGAAGGGGCTGCAAAATACATCCTTTTGGAGCAGAAATGAATCTCGAAAAGCCAGAAAACGAGAAATGAATCATTTCAGCAGCATTGGCATTTTCACATTGGACTTCACAGGGCGCGAAAGCGCAAAAAATGATTGAGAAAAGACCCAGGTCCGGCAGCGGGACATCATTGTGTCAGCTGGGGTGCCTTTGCGAGGAGATGCTTTTGCTGTTCCGGATATTTATCGCATTTATCGCATTTATGGCATTTATGGCATTTATGGCATTTATGGCATTTATTTTATGTTTCTGTTGTTTTGTTTCGAGAACCATCCTTGCTGAATTCTAACATGTCAGTGAGAGACACGTGTAGTCATGAAGCTTTCGATGGACGTTGTGAGACGAGGGCCCAGCAGTCCAGAGAGAATGGATCATCCTTCAACCAGGCAAGAGGGTTTTGGGTCAGCACTTTTGAGTTCCGACTCATTCTGACAGTCCATTTGTTTTGAGGTATCCTGCGTCTTTGGTTGGCAGCACGGTGGCCCGCATTGCAGCAGACGACCCTGAGGACTGGGTAGCATAGCCAACTGTGAGTATGTTTTCAAAAGAGTATTGTATTTTGACAACCCCTGCAGGTTGAACATCTTTTGCCAAGCGCTTGGTATGAGCGATGAATCTGGAAATGTGATTGATTCGAGCACCGGCGCGGGTGGGCGGGGGATGGAGTGGCTGGGAGCAGTTGCAATGGCTTAGGCGAGCTCCCGTTCCTATCGTCGTCACCGGCAGCAAGCTAGCCGACAAGGTGTTGCGGAGCAGTTGGCTTCCAGATAGCAGATGATTCACAGGGCGGTTCAGGAGAGGTAAAGGCACTTAGTTTGTGGTTTTGATTAACAAGCGAATCCTGAGCAGCATGGCCACGGCACAGTCACGAGCTTCCCTCGGTCAGGCAGTGGGCCGCTGGAGCTTTGATTATTTGGAGAACTTTGGCAGCACATTCTAGCCGTGTGGCTTTGAGTAGGAAAGGGAGAGAACAGAGCATGTGCAAGGAGAACGCTTGCAGATGTGGACAACTTCTTCGTGCTTTGCGCTCCGGCAGGGCCGCCTGGGTGATCCGCGATCGGGAGCATGTCAATCCGCGATTCGAGGAAGAGAGCCAAGGGCGCTTTGCCTACTATGCCTGCGACTCAGTGAAATGGACGCCGTACAATGTAACCTTTCTGAACGAGATCCACCGAAGGCCGATTGTAAGCTTAGCTGCCCAGGGTAGTCATTGCCAGTTGCGCTTTGGCACTTTCTGGCGGCCATTTGTCAGGACTTCTCAGATGGCAAAAATCCATGTGCTTACAATGTCGTCAGAGCCTCACGACATGTCTGCAGGCGTCACGACATGGTGTGATTTGTAGGCCGGTTTCCCGAATTTGAGGACTCGTTTTTTCATCATTTTGGCAGATGGGGATCGTCTCAATGCTTCTGGCCCGTTTCCCGAATTTTGAGGACACGCGATTTTTCATCATTTTGGCAGATGGGGATCGTCTCTCTGCTTCTGGCCCGTTTCCCGAATTTGAGGCCACGCGATTGTTCATCATTTTGGCAGATGGGGATCGTCTCAACGCTTCTGGCCCGTTTCCCGAATTTGAGGACACGCGATTTTTCATCATTTTGGCAGTTGGGGATCGTCACAATGCTTCTGGCCCGTTTCCAGAATTTGAGGACACGCGATTTTTCATCATTTTGGCAGATGGGGATCGTCACAATGCTTCTGGCCCGTTTCCCGAATTTGAGGACACGCGATTTTTCATCATTTTGGAAGTTGGGGATCGTCTCAATGCTTCTGGCCCGTTTCCCGAATTTGAGGACACGCGATTTTTCATCATTTTGGCAGATGGGGATCGTCTCAATGCTTCTGGCCCGTTTCCCGAATTTGAGGACGCGATTTTTCATCATTTTGGCAGATGGGGATCGTTACAATGCTTTTGGCCCGTTTCCCCGAATTTGAGGACACGCGATTTTTCATCATTTTGGCAGATGGGGATCGTCGCAATGCTTCTGGCCCGTTTCCCGAATTTGAGGACACGCGCTTTTCCATCATTTTGGCAGTTGGGGATCGTCACACTGCTTCTGGCCCGTTTCCCGAATTTGAGGACACGGGCTTTTTCATCATTTTGGCAGATGGGGATCGTCGCAATGCTTCTGGCCCGTTTCCCGAATTTGAGGACGCGCGTTATTCATCTTTTTGGCAGATGGGGATCGTCACGTTTCCCGAATTTGAGGACACGCGTTTTTCCCATCATTTTGGCAGATGGGGATCGTTTCAATGCTTCTGGCCCGTTTCTCGAATTTGAGGACACGCGTTATTCATCATTTTGGCAGTTGGGGATCGTCACAATGCTTCTGGCCCGTATCCCGAATTTGAGGACAGGCGTTTTTCCATCATTTTGGCAGTTGGGGATCCTCGCAATGCTTCTGGCCCGTTTCCCGAATTGAGGACACGCGTTTTTCCATCATTTTAACAGATGGGGATCGTCACAATGCTTCTGGCCCGTTTTCCGAATTTGAGGACGCGCTGTTCCATTATTTTGGAAGTTGGGGATCGTCACAATGCTTCTGGCCCGTTTCCCGAATTTGAGGACACGCGATTTTCCATGATTTTGGCAGATGGGGATCGTCACAATGCTTCTGGCCCGTTTCCCGAATTTGAGGACAGGCGTTTTTGCATGATTTTGGCGGATGGGGATCGTCACAATGCTTCTGGCCCGTTTCCCAAATTTGAGGACACGCGTTTTTTCCATCATTTTGGCAGATGGGGATCGTCACAATGCTTCTGGCCCGTTTCCCGAATTTGAGGACGCGCTGTTCCATCATTTTGGAAGTTGGGGATCGTCACAATGCTTCTGGCCCGTTTCCCGAATTTGAGGACACGCGATTTTTCATCATTTTGGCAGATGGGGATCGTCACAATGCTTCTGGCCCGTTTCCCGAATTTGAGGACACGCGATTTTTCATCATTATGGAAGTTGGGGATCGTCTCAATGCTTCTGGCCCGTTTCCCGAATTTGAGGACACGCGATTTTTCATCATTTTGGCAGATGGGGATCGTCTCAATGCTTCTGGCCCGTTTCCCGAATTTGAGGACGCGATTTTCCATGATTTTGGCAGATGGGGATCGTCGGGGATCGTCACAATGCTTCTGGCCCGTTTCCGGAATTTGCGGACACGGGTTTTCCATCATTTTGGCAGATGGGGATCGTCTCAATGCTTCTGGCCCGTTTCCCGAATTTGAGGACACGCGCTTTTCCATCATTTTGGCAGTTGGGGATCGTCACAATGCTTCTGGCCCGTTTCCCGAATTTGAGGACACGCGTTTTTTCCATCATTTTGGCAGTTGGGGATCGTCACAATGCTTCTGGCCCGTTTCCCGAATTTGAGGACACGCGATTTTCCATCATTTTGGCAGTTGGGGATCCTCGCAATGCTTCTGGCCCGTTTCCCGAATTTGAGGACACGCGTTTTTCCATCATTTTGGCAGATGGGGATCGTCACAATGCTTCTGGCCCGTTTCTCGAATTTGAGGACACGCGTTTTTTCATCATTTTGGCAGATGGGGATCGTCACAATGCTTCTGGCCCGTTTCTCGAATTTGAGGACACGCGTTTTTCCATCATTTTGGCAGTTGGGGATCGTTACAATGCTTTTGGCCCGTTTCCCGAATTTGAGGACATGCGTTTTTCCATCATTTTGGCAGATGGGGATCGTCACAATGCTTCTGGCCCGTATCCCGAATTTGAGGACACACGTTTTTCCATCATTTTGGCGGATGCGGATCGTCACAATGCTTCTGGCCGGTTTCCCGAATTTGAGGACACGCGTTTTTCCATCATTTTGGCAGATGGGGATCGTCACAATGCTTCTGGCCCGTTTCCCGAATTTGAGGACACGCGTTTTTCCATCATTTTGGCAGATGGGGATCGTCACAATGCTTTTGGCCCGTTTCCCGAATTTGAGGACACGCGTTTTTCCATCATTTTGGCAGATGGGGATCGTCTCAATGCTTCTGGCCCGTTTCCCGAATTTGAGGACACGCGTTTTTTCATCATTTTGGCGGATGGGGATCGTCACAATGCTTCTGGCCGCTTTCCCGAATTTGAGGACACGCGTTTTTTTTATCATTTTGGCACATGGGGATCGTCACAATGCTTATGGCCCGTTTCCCGAATTTGAGGACACGCGTTTTTTCATCATTTTGGCAGTTGGGATCGTCGCAATGATTCTGAGGTTCCGGGCAATCGCCGTGTTGAGATGAGATTCTCAGAGTTTCGGCAGAAGGCGCCAGTGAACCGCATCATCCAAGCACTTCCTGTTGCAAAATTGGCTGATTATGTTTCTTGACTCCTGGCTGGCACTGCTGCAGAGTTATTAAGGGCTATTTGTGAGTAGACCCGACTGGAGGTGGAGTCTACGAAGGGCACAAAGCCGGAAGCCCGGCCCGGTGCAGTCCATGGTAGTTTAATGCTTGATGTGAGCGTATGTTGCTTCTGAGGGGTGCAATGTACTACTTGCAGAACACTCTTTTGCATCGTGAGGAACTAAAGGGATGCTGAGAGAGAAGGGACAGAGAGAGAGGGAGAGAGAGATGGGCAGCGTGGGGTTTCTCGGCAGCAGAGGTTTTTGAATCTCACCTGTCAGGGTTTAGGCCGGCGCTCAAGGCGCCCGTGGCGCCGCAGACGCGTGGGCTCTGACTCCGTGCAATGCCAACACTACGTCTTCTCACAATTCAAAGCAAAAAGCTGATGTCTTGTATTGCAAAAAGCTTACGTGAGAAATGTTCTGGCCCTTCCGGAAATGCGGATCCAGCACAAGTTTGAAATCAGGGAAAGCAGAGGGTGCCGCAGGTTCCCAGAAGCAAGGACAACGCCGAGAAAAAACGGCAGGGGCGAGCGGTGCAGAACCTGAAGGCAACAGGCGCTGAGCGAGGCGCCGCCTGAGACCAAACAGGGGGGCAAAGGGAAGCCCCAAACCAAAATCCCAACCCCAAAACACCCAGAAAAATCGCAGCAGGGTAATCAGCCTGCGCTCACAAGCGCCAGCTTCATGTTGGCCTGTGTGCAAGCCCATAAACAACAAACCAAAAAAGGAGAGCTCTGCAAGATCAGAAGGCTCCCGGCGCCGCCTCTCGCATCAACTGCAGCATTCTGGCGCGGGGATGCCGTCCTTTGCAAGCTTAGTGGCAAGGAGCTCCTTGAGGAGGGCCAGCGTCTTTTGCTGCAACTGTTCTTCGGCGTCCTGCCAGGAGTGGACAGAGCGCATGTCCAAGAGCTGCACTGCTGGCTTGGCCAGGTGGACGAATGTGCATAGTCTCTTTAAATGCGCTTGGCTCTTGGGCGTCGTCTGCACGCCCTGGCTGAGATTGCGGATCTCGCTCACGAGCTTGTCCTTAGAATGCTTCTGCTTTCTTTGCTTCGATCCAAAGCACATCATCCACATATCTTTGCCCCCGCGCGCGATCTGGCCTGTCTGTCCTGCGTCGTGTTCATGTCTGGTGCGGTCAACAGAGATTTGCCACCCCAGAATGCACGAGGCGGCGATCTTAGAAAGCCAATTGGCAGTCTTGTGAAGGAGCGCGCGCGGTCCCCTGTCCTTGCATCTTTCATGCTGCACGCAGCCGCCAACAGCCAGAACAAATCCCAGAGATAGAAAACACGGCAATTTTTGAGCGAGCGACAAACACAAATTTTCAAAGAATGCATGTTTATTGCTGGCGACTGCGATTGCTGTCTCACCATCTTGCTGCGCGAGCCGAATTGCATTGCGAAGGGCTCGAGCTGACACAGTTGTGAAAAAATGCCCACGCTCTGACTCTGCGTCGGTCACAGTACCTTGGATTCCGAGGTGGCAGCAGCCTGGCAACTTTGTGACTCATGTGTTCTCTTGCGTTCTTCAGGGACCAGATTCGCCTGAACACAGGGTGTTTTTTGCAAGAAAAGCCAGGGCGCGCCCAGCGCGTCGCCAGGCCCTTCGGCGTGGCCACTTGCAGAAGGACACTATGCGGCGCACGCGCGAATGCCCGCTTTGGTTGCGCACGTGGCGTTCTGCTTGAAAGCGCTTTGCTTTTATACTAGCGTAGCAGTGAGGCAAGAACCCATGTTGTCGCCCGATGCCAAATTGCCAGTGCAACAACACGGGAATGAACACTGTGAGCAAGGCAACGCACCATGAGTTGGCATCATTTGCAGAGATGTCAGCTGCGGCTCAGCTTGCAGAAGCTGAAACGAACCATGCCAAGAAGTGCGTGGCCAGTGGAGCTTTCCATTCAAACTACTTTTGCTTGTCGATGATCTGGTTCTCTCTTATGGCAAGCAGAGCAGTGGCCTTGTCATACTTCCGTTGCTCAAGCTTCCAAGACGCGTGTTTCCTTAGCCACGCCTGGCAAGTCTGCAGCGAAGAGGCAGCTGCTTGGCCACGACAGAAGCCGCGCCAAAGTTTTCACGCACTGCTTGGCTGTGCGGACGCGATGGTCGAAGAGGGGCTTGCAAATTGCGCTCAGTCCGCTTTGCTGAGTAGCCAGAGACTGCAGCAGCTAAAGAGTTGTCATCACAGTTTTGCAAGAGCGACCGCGGAAAATTCTGGGCTCTGGCTGCGCAGATTTGGAGATCTGCAAAAGTGCGCAACGACAAGTTTTTTGCGGTGGCTGACGTACTTCTGCGAGGAGGCGTCCCAGTCTGAACGCTGGCGTGCTGCAAGCCGGACAGCAGACCGAACTGCTGGCGCAAAGGTTCTGTCTGGGATCACACATATACCCGTTGTCGGAGTGAGCCCCCTGACACGAAGCAATTTGTCAATTTTTTCTTGCGCAAGCGTGCGGTGTCTGTGGCGAAGCCACGTGCGCCGCTTTCTCTAAAGGCGAATTGCTGCGCATGAGCACCTCCAATGCTTATCCATGGCTGCCCAGCGAAAAAATACTGCGTGGGGTGCTGAGGTAAGGCAGCGCCAGTCGCCAATGCGAAGGGCTGTACATGATTAGGCCACGCTTGTTTGCCCGAGCTGCATGCAACCTTGAAGTTCAGCTGCTGGGCTTGGATGACATCGCGCTGTTCACGCAGGCGGCGGTTGAAGGCAAGTGCCCTGTCCAGTCTGAGCGCGCTTGTCACACTGGTTCGGCAAACGCATTTTGAAAAGCGCCCTCGCGGAGTACATGCTTTATGTACCCTTTGGTTGCCGGGGGTTTTTGTTGAACCTCAGCTTGGTGTTTCCAGTGGTATTGGCAGGGGGGTTGTGGCGTGTTTCGAATTGCTCTGCTGCGTTCATCATGCTGGAAGGCGTGCCCGTCCTCCGCAAAAGGCGGCAACATTTTCAAGCGGGGCTGTGCAACGTGCGACATGTGCTCCCACCAGCGCTGCGCTGGACCTGGTGTGTGTGTGTGGACAGGAGCCTCTTTGCAGGGAGGCCGCTCCAATATATCTGGTTGGGCCAAACCACTGGTAAAGCGCACAAGTGTTTTGCGTAGCTTTTTGTCAAAGGCCTTGCGTGTGCGCTAGCTCGTTCACTGGAAAGGCCTTCTTGTCACGTCTTCTCTGTATGAAGGATTGTGGCCAGAAAGCGCTTCTCTGCTCTGAAGCCAAGAGTCGGCCAACTTGGTGGGACTGTTGCATCCTTAGCCAGTTCTTTAGCAAAACCAGGGCATTAGCTGACATCAAGCCTGCCAAAGCACGCGACGCAGACCTGCGCTTGGCCGGCGGCAAATAAATAGGCAGGAAAAAAGAAGAGCAAAGCTGCTGTTCCAATGCGCGCGCCAAACTGCTTGACAGGAATGTCCAAGTTTGCGCGAGAAGTTCTTGGAGGGAGCGTTGCTGGGTGTCTACCCTCCAGAGTTCATCGCTGTGGTCCACGAATCCGCCAGATCATTTGTTGGCCTGGCAGGGCTTCGTGGACACAATTTTTACGCAGCTGATGGAGAAGTGTCGGGCGCTGGGGCGCCAAGCCTCAGAGTCAAGGAGCACCGTTACCAGGTTTATGGCAGCCCTGGTGGCATGTAGCTCTTCTTGAAGTCAGATCTGACTACGCGTGCCTCTGCATCAGCTCAAGCCGAGAAATGCAGATCCAGCGCAAGTTTGGAATCAGGGAAAGCAGAGGGTGCCGCAGGTTCCCAGAAGCAAGGACAACGCCGAGAAAAAACGGCAGGGGCGAGCGGTGCAGAACCTGGAGGCAACAGGCGCTGAGCGAGGCGCCGCCTGAGACCAAACAATTTGTTTTCCAGCGTTTGCTGATTGTCTAAGGAACTGCGAAAAACCCAGAGAAACTGAACAACCTTTGAGTAGCTTAAGAGTCCAGCGCATTCTGTCCACCTCATACACCATTGGAGGATGGCGAAAGACCTGGTCCTAGTGAGGCAGAACGGGGTAACTTGGAGTTTTGCGAGGAAACGGCGCCTGGCCCTCCCCGCTTTGCGGGGGGCTTTGGCAGCACGTGCGGCCGCGAGGCAACGGAGGGTCTTTGGGGCAGGCCAACTCAGACTAGAGGCCAAAGCAGAATGCCTTTCAGTCATGGACATGTTCATTGTTGAGCCTTCCGGAAGCTCGTGGCTCAAGGCATAGCGCGTTAGGAGCAGACACGAGTTGCGCGTGTAGCAAGCAAGTCGGATATAGCCCATGGAGTCTGCAAAATGCCGTCAGGGTGTCATTGAAATCTTGGATTGGAGGTTTGTGCAGTCCGTATTAGATGGAGGAGCTCTTGCGATGGCTAGACCTTTCGGATGGCTCAGATGGCGAAAGCACGCTCGACGCTGCTTGGGGTGTGCTGCGCAAGGCCTGGAGAGCCAAGAAGATTGGCAACGCCGCGCGAGAAGAGGACGCGCAGAGGCGAGGAATCGTTGAAGGGCGCGTGACTTGCAAAACGTGACCTTTGCGTGTCTGACCTTTGCTTCCCATGATTCAGGTCCTATTGGGATGGCCTGCAGCTCGTGGCCCGCGGTCGGCGCTTCATGGCCATGGATGGTGCTGAGGCTTGGCAGCTGACGCGCTTCAATGCTGCGGCGATGCTCGACAACCGGCCTGGGAAGGGGTGAAAGCGCGACATGCTCAATTTACATCGCACCTGAGAACACATTAAGCATGCAACGCTTCTTGCAGTTATTGTTAGAAAACAGCAGCAGCTCTTTGTTTGATACTGTGGATGGACGAAATCATGCACCACCTAGGATATCATGGAATAATGCTGCCCCTGTAAATACCAACAAACACAGCTGTCCCACGATTGCAAAGTGGTGCAGGATTTCGTCCATCCACAGTAGCTCTTCTCACCAATATGCATGTCCTCTGTTTTAGAGCAGGCCACGCTGTCAAGAGTCAATCATGGTTTGACCAAGAGCTTCCCCACGTGCTGTTCCAACGTTGCTTAAGGCATTCCGTATCCCCCTTATCCTCCGTTCATGGTCAGCGTCCTGACTCGAAGGAGGCGCAAAGTCCTTCGAGGGCAGAGACACTGGGAACTCAAAAGGTTCCGCAATCTTGCACCCGTGCGCCTGGTTCCTTGCACCCACAGTTGATATTCACGAGCAGTCTCAGTCCACATGGGCGCGGTGTTCTTGCCTTCCAATGTTTACCCAAGCCCAGCTGCTCACCTGCTGCTACATCATGTTTACGTTGCTGGCGCACAACCGGCCACGGCAGTGCCGCCGCGCTGAACTTCGTATGTGCCAGCTCTTACTCCGCCAAAGAGGCCGCCTGTGCTTGCAACAACAACACCAACACCAGTAACAAGCGCCACAGCCACAAGAACAACAACAGCAGCGTCGAGCAACTTTCAGGTGCCAAAACACGCGAGCCACAACCCAAGCGCGCTCGCTCAGCGCTGCGCGCACCTGATACTACTCGAGCGAGCTTGTTTTTGTCATATGGCTGTGCTTTGAAAACCAGCGCTCGCGCAACATTCTTTTCGGTCTATGTTCCCGGCACTTGCTGTGGGAGGGTGCACGTAGCTCCTGGAATGTGTACGTTTCACGGAAATGAAGCAAATGTGTGTTTTAGGTTACTGAGACGTGTAATACTTGCATTTTTGATCGTTTTCTGTACGCGCTTGCTGAAACCATAAGTATATGTGACTTGGTTTTCACTCGTTTAGACATGTTCGGGCACAGCCGCGTGTATAATCGTTGGATGTTGCGATCGTTTTACGGTGTGCTAGCTAGAACCTGGAGCGCGCTGCTACCGTTTTGAGTCAGGCTGTTGTTTTGACCGGCTCCGCAACACAGCATCACCAGCATGCTCAGCATTAAGTGGCTGCGGCTGTGTGTCACAAATGAAAAAAATGGCTGGCTTACCTTCGACCCTTTTCAAAGCAGGAACGGGGTGTCTGCTTTGGCTCTTTGTCATATTCCCGAGCGCTGAGCCCATTTTGCCCAGAGAAGACCGACTGCCCTTCGACGGCGGGGGTCCGCCAAGGATTTGTAGCATCCATCAAGCATCCATCAGCGAAGCTCCCTTCTCAAACTTGGCTACTAGCTGCACCCCTGCAAACAGTTGAACTTATGATACTATTTGTGGTGTTAGAGGAAGGCAACGGCTTTGCAGAAAAGATCAAGCCCTAACAGCCAAGTAGAAAGCAGCAAAGCGAAGCTTCTGAAAGAAGCGTGCGAGACATTATGTCGACAATGCTAACAAGGGTTGTGCCTGGGCTGGGCCGCAGGTCCGCCTGATTCTCCCACACCAGGCTCAACACGCGCACATTCACGCTCGGGTCGGTTGTTGGTGGTCCCCAGTGACTGGCCCTGCGCAAACTCCACCTTGCACTTGTTTTTGGTTTTTGCTGTTGTTGTTGTTGTTGTTGTTGTTGTGGTTGTTGTGGTGGTGGTGGTGGTGGTCGTCGTCGTCGTCGTCGTCGTCGTCGCTGCTCCTGCTGCTGCTGCTGCTGCTGCTGTGGGTTTGATTTTCCTTTGTTTTGTTGCGTTTGCTTTTTGTTGCGACAGGTACGTGTAGAACAAAACATCACAGGACATAAAAGCCAAATGTTGTATACCTGGTCTTGACCAGTACATATATCATAAACCATAGAATTCAGACGGTTACAGATATGGTGAGATTCAGAATACGGCCACATCCAAATATTATTAAGTCGGCTCGGTTGGCGTGCCGAAGCGTAGTCGCTCGGCAACTAGGGAGGATGCGCTGCGCAAGGCGACGTCTGCGTGTGTTTCTATTCTCTCACTTCAGGCGCGGTCAGCTCCCGCCTCGAAAAGAACTCTTCCCAGCTAGCTGCTAATGCCCTGCTGCCGCCTTCAGAGCGCCTCGGCGCACCGCAGCAGATTATGTCACTGCGGAAGCAGACATTCCGGGTTTTTTGTTTGCAACTAGGAACTTTGGCGCTGCCACAGAGATCGCCGAGTTTCAGCACAAGCGGTTTCCAGCGCGGCGTCGACGAAAAGCAACGCAGCCCGGCGTGTCACAGCCAGTGGAACCTGCACTTCCATGGACCCGCGGGCCTGTAAGAATGTGACAAAGCCAACCAAGGCAGCCTGAGTCATCAGCTGCTGCCACAAGTTCGCGCAGCGGCCAAGCAAACGCTGTCAGACCGTCCAAGACAAACAGCCGAGGCGTGTTGCCACACAATTTGCCGCCTTAGGCTGTGGTCAATCCAGCACGCCGCCCCACTGTCTGCCGCCGTCAAGCGAGCCACCCAGGGCGACCAGCTGCGTCGCGCCGCCAGGCACAGACCGGTCAGGCCTTGCCTTTGAAGGCTTGGTTGAGCCTGAAGTTCAGCGCTGCGTGCAGGTCGAGAAAGGCCTGCCTGGCGGAGTCAACTGCGTCTGCTTCCTCAACTGCCACCATATCATCCACATGCGGGACATTCGGGATCAGCAACAAAACTGCAGCGATGGCCGAGACCATGTCCGTGACCCTACAGAAAACATGGGGAGCTGCGCGAGGCCCGAAGAGAGTTGCTGTGGGACAAAGATCCGGACCCTGCAGTCAGGGGCTCTGGCTGTTGCGCAAAGGAACCTGCTGTCGCATCAAGACACTGCAAACTGCCGGAAACCTAGCCCTCTGCAAAACCACGAAGAACTGGGTAGCGACCCGCCTTGCGGAAGCTAGCAGCTGTGAACTGATTTGATCGGATGATGGCTGTGGCAAAGGAAACATCTGACGGATCGCTGGCTAACTTGCGCCTGCAATTCTGCATCGCTGCGTTATATGGTCCGCCGTTGGCTCGCCAAGCGGAAGTTGCGGCTCCCGCCCGCTAGCATCGCCCCGCACGGGGGCAAGCCACTGCGCAGCACGCAGCGCCGCTTCCTGTCCCGCACCGCTGCCAAGCCCTTCTCTGCTCAACATTCTGACCAGGAACGCCTAGCTGCATGGTTCGCGCGCCACGCCGTGCAGATCGGCTCGCGCGTAACGGTCGACGCCGCCTTTAACGCGCTGCGGCCACCTGGCGGCTGACGTGCCGTTCACATGGCTTCGCGCCGCGCGACACGATTGATTAAAATTCAACCACATGTTTTGGATTCAAAGTCTCACACGCTGCCGAGAACTAGAGTCCTGGAGCACCTGGGTCGTGCGGCGGACTGAAATGGACACCCCTGTCAAACTGTTTCGACCGACGCTGCTTGCCTTAATGTTGGATACGTGTCTTGTAAAAGCGGGCTTTTTCACTTCCTGCCGGTTGCCTTGCAAAGTAAGTTTCTTGGTGGCCGCAGGCCGGAGTTATGAAGTAACGAGGGAACAAACGCGCTTCCTGGCGCCCCCGCTATCACCGAGCGTGGCTCCGGCGGGCGGCAGCGACCTTGCGATTGCGCTACGGACATCCGCTTTATGCGGAGGAGTTCGAGCGATTGGCTGTGGCGATTCCAGATGTCGGAGAATAATATGTTGCGAAGCGCCTTGGTGAAAATTATAGCAGCAGCGTCAAGTCATCGCCAGGCGTGGTGCTACCCTACACTGCCAGCCGAGACACGAGTGTTGTTTACTAAGAGCGGCCGCAAGGCGTCGCTAAGTTGTTGTGCGCAGCAGTATGTCATGCCAAGGAATATGAGCGAAACAGCCTTGCGGGCGGAGCTCCTCATCACTGGCTACCACGCTTCAACGCAGGCTGCGATCGGCGGGGGCGCAAACACGAAGGAGTTGCGCCAACTTTTTAGCAAGCAATGCCCGACGATCGCGCTGCCGCTCGGCTACACCTTGTGTCTTGCATGTTATCTGGCCGTTGCCCAGGGAGTGGAGTTGAGCCTCTGTAAGCTGCTGCAGCTTGTCAAGTTCGCCACTCGTCCCCAACATTTTGCCGCCGTGGCTGTGGAATCCTCGCCTGCGCGGTAGGTCGAGACGGGCGTCGTCGAGAATGTGCGCCGCCTGGCGCCGATTGGACATGGAGCGCGGCTCGCTAGCAGCCTATAGAACATTGCTGATGCTTCGCGTGACATGCCCCTTTGCACCACCGAAAGTGCTTCTGCTGGGTACGGACTCCGTGGCTGCGCCGTAGCCATGTGACGCGCGTACCTCTGCACTGAGGAAGCATAAGCCGCTCGCTGTTCTCGCCGGCCAAGACCAACTAGGTTTCACCTCGCACGTCTCTGTCTTACTGGCGACCCGTCTCAGAAAAGTGCAAACGTTAGACGACGGGTGGCCCGAAAGCATTTTCCATGACGCGCGGGCTGAATCGGTTCATTTCTTCCAGCTATGCATTTCATTGTCTACTCGGCGCATGCCTCTATCACTGCACTGCTTGCCCTACGCGTGCCTCTATGCACTTCACTCTGTCTACTTTCCCTGCGCATGTCTCTATGCAGTTCACTGTCTGCTTTTCCTGCGCACGCGTGTGCATTTCATTGTCTACTTTCCCTGCGCATGCCTCTATGCGTTTCACTGTCTACGTCCCTGCGCATGCCTCTTCGCAGTACGCTGTCTACTTTCCGTGTGCATGCCTCTATGCATTTTACTGTGCGCTTTCTCAACGCATGCCTCTAAGGCATTGCGCTCTACTTTCCGACCTTGCAGCCGGGAGCTTCGGGGACGTTCTTCGCGTGCTACTTTTGTACTTAAAAGTTGCGACTTTGCAGCCGGAGCTGCGGGGACGTACTTCGCGTACTTTTTGTACTGAAAAGCTGCGACTTTGCAGCCTTATCCCTGCAAGCGGTCGCGCGCAGACCACGAAGATATGCGAAGACTCACACGGGGCCGCAGCGCGCGCGATCTGATGCGCGCAATCTCCGCACAGGGTCGTGCGCGAATCGCGAAGATGCGCACTGGACCATAGCGAGAGCGATCCGACACGCACGATCCCCGCAGAGGGTCGCGCGAGCATGGCAGGAATCCCAACCCGCCCCCCCCCCCCCCCCCCAAGGTTTTGCGCACCGACCACACCGGAAGAATCGCAAAAAACCGTCAGTTTTTGCATCTCGACCACGCTGATCCCTGCAGAGGGTCGCGCGTGTTGCGCAACACCTTCTGTTTCCTTGCGCAAGTGCAAGATCGCTATACACATTTCACTGTCTACTTTCCCTGTGCGTCCGTCTATGCATTTCACTCTGTACTTGCCTGCGCATGCCTCTATGCGTTTCACTGTCTACTTTCCCTGTGCATTCCTCCATGCGTCGCGCTGTCACTTTCCCTGCGCATGCCTCTATGCATTTCACTGTCTACATTCCCTGTGCACGCATCTACGCGCTTGCCTCAGTACTTGCCCTACGCATTTCACTGTGCGCTTTCCCTATGGTTCCTCTATGCATTTCACCGTCTACTTTCCCTATGCAGTTGAGCTGTGCAGAACGCAACGACTTTACCGGAAGAACCCTTCACAATGCTTTCGGGAACCATGGAAGAACAGTGTCAAACCCCCCAGGGAAAGAGCAAGAGCAACGGCCTCCAACCATGTTGTGCTACGCTTCATGGGTGCCACTCAGCGTGTGGCTGTCTTTTGGCCCGCAGTAGATGCACTTAGTGCCATGGAAGCGCATCAGGATTTTGTGTTTTTTTGTCCCTCAGCTTGTGGCGAATGCTGGCTAAGAGCGTCTCCCTAGTTGCACCGACCGGGCGCAAGGACCCCCAGCGTCACCATCAATGTCTAGCGTCAGATGGTAACCATGATGATGATACCTATCATTAGAGCATCCTTTGCAGTACCACCAGGCGATGAAAACTATCATCGTAGCAATCCTTGCAGTGCCATCGTACTGATGATATCTGTCATTGTAGCATCCGTAGCATTACACCCTTTGCATTACCTTCGTGACCGCGTGAACTATCACCGTAGCGCCCTTAGCATTACCAACGGTCCATCAGAACGAGCATGATAAGTGTCATAATCGCATCCTTAGCATCATCATCAGTCAAAAAGTACTGACCGCGAGAGCTGATGATGACCACCATGATGATGATCAAAGGAAGTTTAGAAGGAAACTTCCGAGTTACGGAAACTAATTGAAAGGTAGCTCTGCGCAAAGATGAGATGAAGAAAGAATGAATGCGTGCGAGAAAACGTGCGTATACGTGTGGCGGGGGAATAGAAATCTGCAAAAAGTGCAACCCTCTGCGGGTTTTGGCTTCTCCGGCTGGCTGAAAGCTACCCCGGTCGCGGCGTCTGACGGACGACGGGTCGGGACGGGCTCGGGACGGGCTCGCGCCGGGACCATTGGCACGGACGCGCGCACTTTCGCAAGGTTCAAATTTCGTGGCAGGCGCAGCATTTTGGCAAGGTCGGGTACAGATTTCGTGGCAGGTGCATCACTTTCGCAAGGTCAAGTGCAGATTTCGTGACAGGCGCGGCATTTTCTTACTTCTGGCACGGACGCATCGCAAATCCCCTTGGCACGGACGCGCAAGGCGGCGCATGCAGATTTCGTGGCAGGGGCAGCCTTTTCGCAAGGTCAGGAACAGATTTCGTGGCAGGGGCATCACTTTCGCAAGGTCAAGTACAGAATTCGTGGCAGGTGCAGCACTTTGCAAGGTCAATTGCAAAATTCGTGGCAGGCGCATCACTTTCGCAAGGTCAAGTACATATTTCGTGGCGCGCGCAGCACTTTCGCAAGGACAAGTACAGATTTCGTGGCAGGCGCAGCACTTTTGCAAGGTCAACTTTCTTTCGCAGCAGGGGCTCGAAAATCGCAACTTTTAAGTGCGAAAGTAGGAAGCGAAGTCAACTTTCGCAGCTGGGGCTTGAAAATTTTAAGTACGAAAGTAGTGCGCGAAGTCCACTTTCGCAGCCGGGCTTGAAAATCGCAACTTTTAAGTACGAAAGTAGTACGCGAAGTCCACTTTCGTAGCTGGGGCTCGAAAATCGCAACTTTTAAGTACGAAAGTAGTACGTGATCGCAGCTGGGGCTTGAAAATCGCAACTTTCAAGTACAAAAGTAGTACGTGAAGTCCACTTTCGCAGTGGGGCTCGAAAATCGCAACTTTTAAGTACGAAAGTAGTACGCGAAGTCAAGATAGAAAGAGATAGAGAAAGAGATAGATAGATAGATAGATAGAGAGAGAGAGCAAGATAGATAGATAGATAAATAGACAGAGAGAGAGAGATAAAGAGATAGAGAGATAGATAGATAGATAGATAGATAGAGAGAGATAGATAGATAGAGAGAGAGAGATACAGAGAGAGAGAGAGAGATAGATAGAGAGATATATAGATAGAAAGAAAAAGAGATAGATAGATAGATAGATAGATAGAGAGATAAATAAATAGATAGATAAACGATTAACAGACAGATAGATAGATAGACAGATAGATAGATAAATAGATAGAGAGAGAGATACATAGATAGGGAAATACGTAGATGGATGGATGGATAGATAGATAGATAGTCAAATAGATAGAGAGGTAGATAGACAGATGGATAGGTAGTAGATAGAGAGATGGATAGATAGGTAGATCTATAGATAATTAGAAATAGAGATAGATAGATAGAGAGATAGAGAGATAGAGAGATGGATAAATACACGTGAGATAGAGAGAGAGAGATAGATAGATAGATAAGCAGATAGATAGATAACACGAGAGATAGATAGATAGGTAGTTAGGTAGAAAGATAGATAGACAAGCGAACGAAAGAAAGAAAGAAAAGACAGATAGAAAGAAGGAAAGAAGGGAGGAAGGAAGGAAGAAAGGAAGAAAGGAAGAAAGGAAGAATGACGGAGAAAAAGAGTCAAGAAAAGAAAGAGAAAGAGAACTATAGTTTTTATAGTTTTGAAACTTCCGCCCACCGGCTTCGCCGGCTCTACTGGTAACTGTCATCGTACCATCCTGTGCATCACCACCAAGATGATGATACCTATCATCCTCGCGTCCTTTGCATCGCCATCGTGATGATAACCACTTCATATCATCCTTAACATTGCTGTCAATGTCTAGCGTCGAAGACCACCATGATGATAATAACTAGCATCGTAGCATCCTTGTCTCAGCGCCATCAGATGATGATAACTATCATCACAGCATCCTTTGCATTACCACCGTAATGGTGGAAAGTTTCTTTGTAGCATCCTCAGCATTACCGTGACTTTCTACCGCCAGTTCTGAAACGTATAGACACTTAACGCAAGAAAACCAGGAGATGATGATCATGCCACCATCATGACGAGATGGTAATGCAAAGGGCGCCCCGACGATAGTTATCATCATCTGATGGTGCTGCGAGGCACGATACGATGATGGTTATTTTCTGGGCCTGCGGCCTCTAGCCGCCTACGCCTCTTTGAAGTTATACCATGTCATGTCATGTGCTAGGATAGGGCTGGTTAGGTTATGCATGTTGCCCACCCCAACCCCAGATGATGCCGGAGATGCCAGCTTTCTGGGCCCTAGCCGGGCCCCAGGCTGACAAGGGGTCGCGCGCGTGCGCTCGCGCGCGCGCGCGCCAGAGGCCGCAGAAACAGCAGCCCAAAACGAACAGCCCGCAAGCCAGCCCGGAAACGCAAATGCAACAAAACACTGTAAATAGCAGCGTTTTGTGGCTGAGGTCGCCCGCCCGCGCGCGCGCGCCAGAAGACCCGAAAACCAACGCGAAAAAAGCAAGGGCCGCGCAGCACGCGAGCCAGCCACAGCGAAAGCAAAACGGACAGAACAACAGCCCAACGCTCAGCGCAGCAGTTTTTGGCGGTATTTACAGCGTTTTGTAGAGCGAGGGCCCCGCATCGCCGGCATGCCCGGCAGCATGGCCTAAACTCTGCATATACGCGATGTTTCGCGAGGGTTTCCCACAGGCAAGCAAAACCGCAAGCCCGAGCTGGTGATGCAGAGGTGCCGGATTTAGGCAGCGCATCACGACCAAGTGGCGTTGGCGGCACCAGGGTGCAGCCCCTATAGCCAAAGCTAGCAGGCTAATTGGCTAGCGGCGACATGCTACCCCAGGAGGCGTAGCCGGATTTAAGGGCTGCCGCCCTGTGCCGCCGACCCCTTCGTGGGTAGCTGTCGGCGCGCGAATCGGCTGGCTTGTTGGGCCTAGGAAAGGGAAGTTCGGGAAACAGCCCCAATCAATGGGATGCAGGAGGGCCCTTTTGATTTTTACTTGCATGTTTTAACCTGGTCTTGATTGTGACTCAGCCGGCCGTATGATGATGAGAGGGATGGTGATGATGATGACGATGATGCAGCCCAAAACAAAGTCTCCCACACCTCAAATTAAAAAATATTGATTCGAGGTGCTCTCCCTGACAAAAAGCTCGCCAGGAATAAGAGACAAGGATGCCACTCCCACATCTCAAATTAAAAAATATTAGTTGGAGGTGCTTTCCCTGACAAAAAGCTCGCTAGAAAAGAGACACAAGGATGCCACTGAACAATTGGGCAATGGATGACTGTCATGATAACTATCATCGTAGCATCCTGTGCATCACCAATGCTGCCTGATAAGAGATGACGACGACCATGATGATAATGGCACGGGCGTGATGATCGTTATCATCCGCGTCGTGACAACTATCATCACAACATCCGCTGCATCTCTGCTTGTTCCTGGATAACTATCATCATCGCATCCTTTGTATTGCCAAGGATTTCTGACCCCATTTGATGTATATATATAATAAGATATTAGATGATGCTAGGTGATGATCAGATGATGACAAAGATGATGACAAGGATGATAACTATCATCGTAGCATCCTTAGCGTCACTAACGGCTGTGATGCTAATTATCATCGCAACATCCTCTGCATCACCAATGCTGCATGGTAAGAGATGACGACGACCGTGATGATAATGGCACGGGCGTGATGATCGCTATCATCCGCGTCATGACAACTATCATCACAACATCCTCTGCATCATCATCGCATCCTTTGCATTGCCAAGAATGTGTGACGCCCCTTTTGATTTCCATATATAATAAGCTAGGTGATGATCAGATGATGATGAAGATGATGACAAGGATGATAACTATCATCGTGCATCCTTAGCATCACTAACGGCTGTGATGATAACTATCATCGCAGCATCCTCTGCATCACCAATGCTGCGTGATAACCGCTGACGACGACCGTGATGATAATGGCACGAGCGTGATGCTCGTTATCACCCGCGGATAACTGTCATCGTAGCATCCTTGGCATCACTAACGGCTGTGATGATAACTATCATCGTAGCATCCTCTGCATCGCCAATGCTGCCTGATAAGAGATGACGACGACCATGATGATAATGGCACGGGCGTGATGATCGTTATCATCCGCGTCGTGACAACTATCATCACAACATCCTCTGCATCTCTGCTTGTTCCTGGATAACTATCATCATCGCAGCCTTTGCATTGCCAAGGATGTCTAACGTCCCTTTTGATCTCAATATATAATATAATAAGATATTAGACGATGCTAGGTGATGATCAGATGATGATAAAGATGCTGACAATGATGATTACTATCTTCGTAGCACCCTTGGCATCACTAACGGCTGTGACGCTAACTATCATCACAACATCCTCTGCACCACCAATGCTGCATGATAAGAGATGACAACGACCATGATGATAATGGCACGGGCGTGATGATCGCTATCATCCGCGTCATGACAACTATCATCACAACATCGTCTGCATCATCATCGCATCCTTTGCATTGCCAAGGATGTCTGACGTCCCTTTTGATTTCTATATATAGTAAGATATTAGATGATGCTAGGTGATGATCAGATGATGATGAAGATGATGACAAGGATGATAACTATCATCGTGCACCCTTAGCATCACTAACGGCTGTGATGATAACCATCATCGCAGCATCCTCTGCATCACCAATGCTGCGTGATAAGCGATGACGACGACCGTGATGATAATGGCACGAGCGCGATGCTCGTTATCACCCGCGGATAACTGTCATCGTAGCATCCTTGGCATCACTAACGGCTGTGATGATAACTATCATCGTAGCATCCTCTGCATCGCCAATGCTGCCTGATAAGAGATGACGACGACCATGATGATAATGGCACAGGCGTGATGATCGTTATCATCCGCGTCGTGACAACTATCATCACAACATCCGCTGCATCTCTGCTGTTTCCTGGATAACTATCATCATCGCAGCCTTTGCATTGCCAAGGATGTCTAACGTCCCTTTTTTTAATATATAATATAATAAGATATTAGACGATGCTAGGTGATGATCAGATGATGATAAGATGATGACAATGATGATAACTATCTTCGTAGCACCCTTGGCATCACTAACGGCTGTCATGATAACGATCATCGTAGCATCCTCTGCATCAGTAATGCTGCCTGGTAAGATATGACGACGACCATGATGATAATGGCTCGGGCGTGATGATCGTTATCACCCGCGTCATGACAACTATCATCGCAGCATCCTCTGCATTTCTACTGGTTCCTTCAGAACTATCATCATCGCATCCTTTGCATTGCAACGTCCCTTTTGATTTCTACCTATAATAAGATATTAGATGATGCTAGGTGATGATCAGATGATGATAAAGATGATGACAAGGATGATAACTATCATTTAGCATCCCTAACGGCTGTGATGATAGCTATGATCGCTGCATCCTCTGCATCACCAATGCTGCGTGATAAGAGATGACGACGACAATGATGATAATGGCACGGGTGTGATGATCGTTATCATCCGCGTCATGAGAAGTATCATCACAACATCCTCTGCATCTCTACTGGTTCCTGGAGAACTATCATCATCGCATCCTTTGCACTGCCAAGGATGTCAACGTCCCTTTTGATTTCTACTTATAATAAGATATTAGATGACGCTAGGTGATGATCAGATGATGATAAAGATGATGACAAGGATGATAACTATCATCGTAGCATCCTTAGCATCACTAACGGCTGTGATGATAACTATCATCGCAGCATCCTCTGCATCACCAATGCTGCGTGATAAGAGATGACGAGGACCATGATGATACTGGCACGGGCGTGATGATCGTTATCATCCGCGTCGTGACAACTATCATCACAACATCCGCTGCATCTCTGCTTGTTCCTGGATAACTATCATCATCGCATCCTTTGTATTGCCAAGGATTTCTGACCCCATTTGATGTATATATATAATAAGATATTAGATGATGCTAGGTGATGATCAGATGATGACAAAGATGATGACAAGGATGATAACTATCATCGTAGCATCCTTAGCGTCACTAACGGCTGTGATGCTAATTATCATCGCAACATCCTCTGCATCACCAATGCTGCATGGTAAGAGATGACGACGACCGTGATGATAATGGCACGGGCGTGATGATCGCTATCATCCGCCTCATGACAACTATCATCACAACATCCTCTGCATCATCATCGCATCCTTTGCATTGCCAAGAATGTGTGACGTCCCTTTTGATTTCCATATATAATAAGATATTAGATGATGCTTGGTGATGATCAGATGATGATGAACATGATGACAAGGATGATAACTATCATCGTGCATCCTTAGCATCACTAACGGCTGTGATGATAACTATCATCGCAGCATCCTCTGCATCACCAATGCTGCGTGATAAGCGATGACGACGACCGTGATGATAATGGCACGAGCGTGATGCTCGTTATCACCCGCGGATAACTGTCATCGTAGCATCTTGGCATCACTAACGGCTGTGATGATAACTATCATCGTAGCATCCTCTGCATCGCCAATGCTGCCTGATAAGAGATGACGACGACCATGATGATAATGGCACGGGCGTGATGATCGTTATCATCCGCGTCGTGACAACTATCATCACAACATCCTCTGCATCTCTGCTTGTTCCTGGATAACTATCATCATCGCAGCTATTGCATTGCCAAGGATGTCTAACGTCCCTTTTGATCTCAATATATAATATAATAAGATATTAGACGATGCTAGGTGATGATCAGATGATGATAAAGATGCTGACAATGATGATTACTATCTTCGTAGCACCCTTGGCATCACTAACGGCTGTGACGCTAACTATCATCACAACATCCTCTGCATCACCAATGCTGCATGATAAGAGATGACAACGACCATGATGATAATGGCACGGGCGTGATGATCGCTATCATCCGCGTCATGACAACTATCATCACAACATCGTCTGCATCATCATCGCATCCTTTGCATTGCCAAGGATGTCTGACGTCCCTTTTGATTTCTATATATAGTAAGATATTAGATGATGCTAGGTGATGATCAGATGATGATGAAGATGATGACAAGGATGATAACTATCATCGTGCACCCTTAGCATCACTAACGGCTGTGATGATAACTATCATCGCAGCATCCTCTGCATCACCAATGCTGCGTGATAAGCGATGACGACGACCGTGATGATAATGGCACGAGCGCGATGCTCGTTATCACCCGCGGATAACTGTCATCGTAGCATCCTTCGCATCACTAACGGCTGTGATGATAACTATCATCGTAGCATCCTCTGCATCGCCAATGCTGCCTGATAAGAGATGCCTGATAAGAGATGACGACGACCATGATGATAATGGCACAGGCGTGATGATCGTTATCATCCGCGTCGTGACAACTATCATCACAACATCCGCTGCGTCTCTGCTGTTTCCTGGATAACTATCATCATCGCAGCCTTTGCATTGCCAAGGATGTCTAACGTCCCTTTTTTAATATATAATATAATAAGATATTAGACGATGCTAGGTGATGATCAGATGATGATAAGATGATGACAATGATGATAACTATCTTCGTAGCACCCTTGGCATCACTAACGGCTGTCATGATAACGATCATCGTAGCATCCTCTGCATCAGTAATGCTGCCTGGTAAGATATGACGACGACCATGATGATAATGGCTCGGGCGTGATGATCGTTATCACCCGCGTCATGACAACTATCATCGCAGCATCCTCTGCATTTCTACTGGTTCCTTCAGAACTATCATCATCGCATCCTTTGCACTGCCAAGGATGTCAACGTCCCTTTTGATTTCTACCCATAATAAGATATTAGATGATGCTAGGTGATGATCAGATGATGATGCTAGGTGATGATCAGATGATGATAAAGATGATGACAAGGATGATAACTATCATTTAGCATCCCTAACGGCTGTGATGATAACTATCATCGCTGCATCCTCTGCATCACCAATGCTGCGTGATAAGAGATGACGACGACAATGATGATAATGGCACGGGTGTGATGATCGTTCTCATCCGCGTCATGAGAAGTATCATCACAACATCCTCTGCATCTCTACTGGTTCTTGGAGAACTATCATCATCGCATCCTTTGCACTGCCAAGGATGTCAACGTCCCTTTTGATTTCTACTTATAATAAGATATTAGATGACGCTAGGTGATGATCGGATGATGATAAAGATGATGACAAGGATGATAACTATCATCGTAGCATCCTTAGCATCACTAACGGCTGTGATGATAACTATCATCGCAGCATCCTCTGCATCACCAATGCTGCGTGATAAGAGATGACGAGGACCATGATGATACTGGCACGGGCGTGATGATCGTTATCATCCGCGTCATGACAACTATCATCACAACATCCTCTGCAACACTACTTGTTCCTGGATAACTATCTTCAGATGATGCTAGGTGATGGTCAGATGATGATAAAGATGATGACAAGGATGATAACTATCATCGTAGCATCCTTAGCATCACTAACGGCTGTGATGATAACTATCATCGCAGCATCCTCTGCATCACCAATGCTGCGTGACAAGAGATGACGACGACCATGATGACAACGTCACGGGCGTGATGATCGTAATCACCCGCGTCATGACAACTATCATCACAACATCCTCTGCATCACTACTTGCTCTTTGACAACTATCAGCGTCGCACCCTTTGCTTTGCCAAGGATGTCTAACGTCCCTTTTGATCTCTATATATAATAAGATATTAGATGATGCTAGGTGATGGTCAGATGATGATAATGATAACTATCATCGTAGCATCCTTAGCATCACTAACGGCTGCCATGATAACGATTATCGTAGCACCCTCTTCATCACCAATGCTGCCTGATAAGAGTTGACGACGACCATGATGATAATGGCATGGGCGTGATGATCGTAATCGTCCGCGCCATGACAACTATCATCGCAACATCTTCTGCGTCTCTACTGGTTACTCCTTTGCGTTGCCAAGGATGTCTAACGCCCCTTTTGACTTCTGTATATCATAAGATATTAGATGATGCTAGGTGATGATCAGATGATGATAAAGATGATGACAAGGATGATAACTATCTTCGTAGCAACCTTAGCATCACTAACGGCTGTGATGATAACTAGCATCGCAGCATTCTTTGCATCACCAATGCTGCGTGATAAGATATGACGACGACCATGATGATAATGGCACGGGCGTGATGATCGTTATCACCCGCGTCATGACAACTATCATCACAACATCCTTTGCATCACTACTTGTTCTTTGACAACTATCAGCGTCGCATCCTTTGCTTTGCCAAGGATGTCTAACGTCCCTTTTGATTTCTACTTATCATAAGATATCACACGATGCTAGGTGATGGTCAGAGGATGACAAAGATGATGTCAAGGATGACAACTATCATCGTAGCATCCTTAGCATCACTAACGGCCGTGGTGAGAACTATTATCGCAGCACCCTCTGCATCACCAATGCTGAGTGATAAGAGATCACGACGACCATGATAATAATGGCACGGGCGTGATGATCGTTATCACCCGCGGATAGTTTAGCATCCTTGGCATCACTAACGCCTGTGATGATAACTATCGTCGTAGCATCCTCTGCATGTCTAACGTCCCTTTTTTTGATATATACTATAATAAGATATGAGATGGTGCTAGGTGATGATCAGATGATGATAGAGATGATGAGAAGGATGATAACTATCTTCGTAGCATTCTTGGCATCACTAACGGCTGTCATGATAAGGATCATCGTAGCGTCCTCTGCATCACCAATGCTGCCTGATAAGATGTGACGACGACCGTGATGATAATGCCACGGGCGTGATGATCGTTATCATCCGCGTCATGACAACTATCATCACAACACCCTCTGCGTCTCTACTGGTTCCTGGATAACTGTCCTCATCGCACCCTTTGCGTTGCCAAGGATGTCTAACGCCCCTTTTGGTTTCTATATATAATAAGATATTAGATGATGCTAGGTGATGATCAGATGATGATAAAGATGATGACAAGGATGATAACTATCATCGTAGCATCCTTAGCATCGTTAACGGCTGTGATGATAACTATCATCGCAGCATCCTCTGCGTCACCAGTGCTGCGTGATAAGAGATGACGACGACCATGATGATAATGGCGCAGGCGTGATGATCGTAATCATCCGCGTCATGAGAAGTATCATCACAACACCCTCTGCGTCTCTACTGGTTCCTGGAGAACTATCATCGCCACATTTTTTGTTTTGGCCAAGGATGTCTGACGCCCCTTCTGATTTCTATATATAATAAGATATTAGATGATGCTAGGTGATGATCAGATGATGATAAAGATGATGACAAGGATGATAACTATCATCGTAGCATCCTTAGCATCACTAACGGCCGTGGTGAGAACTATCATCGCAGCGTCTTCTGCGTCACCAATGCTGCGTGACAAGAGATGACGACGACCATGATGTTAATGGCACGGGCGTGATGATCGTTATCATGCGGGTCATGAGAAGTATCATCACAACACCCTTTGCATCTCTATTGTTTCCTGGATAACCATCATCATCGCATCCTTTGCATTGCCAAGGATGTCTAACGTCCCTTTTGATTTCTAGATACAATAAGATATTAGATGATGCTAGGTGATGATCAGATGATGACAAAGATGATGACAAGGATGATGACTATCATCGTAGAATCCTTAGCATCACTAACGGCCGTGGTGAGAACTATCATCGCAGCACCCTCTGCATCACCAATGCTGAGTGATAAGAGATGACGACGACCATGATGATAATGGCACGGGCGTGATGATCGTTATCACCCGCGGATAGGTATCATTATAGCATTTTTGGCATCACTAACGGCTGTGATGATAACTATCGTCGCAGCATCCTCTGCATCACCAATGCTGCGTGATAAGAGATGACGACGACCATGATGATAATGGCGCAGGCGTGATGATCGTAATCATCCGCGTCATGAGAAGTATCATCACAACACCCTCTGCGTCTCTACTGGTTCCTGGAGAACTATCATCGCCACATTTTTTGTTTTGGCCAAGGATGTCTGACGCCCCTTTTGATTTCTATATATAATAAGATATTAGATGATGCTAGGTGATGATCAGATGATGATAAAGATGATGACAAGGATGATAACTATCATCGTAGCATCCTTAGCATCACTAACGGCTGTGATGAAAACTATCATCGCAGCATCCTGCGCATCACCAATGCTGCGTGATAAGAGATGACGACGACCATGATGATAATGGCACGGGCGTGATGATCGTTATCATCCGGGTCATGAGAAGTATCATCGCAACACCCTTTGCATCTCTACTGGTTCCTGGATAACTATCATCGTCACATTTTTTGCATTGCCAAGGATGTCTAACGTCCCTTATGATATTTATCTATAATATCATAAGGTCTTAGGTGATGCTAGGTGATGATCAGATGATGATAAAGATGATGACAAGGATGATAACTATCATCGTAGCATCCTTAGCATCACTAACGGCTGTGATGAAAACTATCATCGCAGCATCCTCTGCATCACCAATGCTGCGTGATAAGAGATGACGACGACCATGATGACAATGGCACGGGCGTGATGGTCGATATCATCCGCGTCATGACAACTAGCATCGCAACATCCTCTACGTCACTACTTGTTCCTTGACAACTATCAGCATCGCCTCCTTTGCATTGCCAAGGATGTCTGACGCCCCTTTTGATTTCCATGTATAATAAGATCTTAGATGATGCTAGGTGATGATCAGATGATGATAAAGATGATGACAATGATGATAACTATCATCGTAGCATCCTTAGCATCACTAACGGCTGTGAAGAAAACTATCATCGCATCACCAATGCTGCGTGATAAGAGATGACGACGACCATGATGATAACGGCACGGGCGTGATGATCGTTATCACGCGGGTCATGAGAAGTATCATCACAACATCCTTTGCATCTCTACTGGTTCCTGCAGAACTATCATCGTCACATTATTTGTATTGCCAAGGATGTCTCGCCCCTTTGGATTTCTATATATAACATGATATTAGATGATGCTAGGTGGTGATCAGATGATGACAAGGATGATGACAAGGATGATTACTATCATCGTAGCACCCTTAGCATCACTAACGGTTGTGATGAGAACTATCATCGCAGCATCCTCTGCATCACCAATGCTGAAGGATAAGAGATGACGACGACCATGATGATAATGGCACGGGCATGATGATCGTTTTCGCCCGCGGATAATTTTCATCGTAGCTTCCTTGGCAGCACTAACGGCTGTGATGATAACTATCATCGTAGCATCCTCTGCATCACCAATGCTGCGTGATAAGAGATGACGACGACCATGATGATAATGATGATAAGGATAAGAGAAAAAGAAAGAGATAGTGATAAGGATGATGATGATGACGATGACTGTGATGATAACAATCATTGTAGCTGCTGATGCTGATGAGGATGAAACTTTCGTTCTACTTATGCGCCAACCACCCTGCCCGTGCGCCTCCCCTGTTCAGAGAAAGGGTCGGCGGATTATCATCATGGTGGTCTTCGACGCAAGACAGTGGTGGTAACGTTCTGGACACTATGATGATAGTGATCACCCTCACGATGGTAGTGCAAAGGATGCTACGATGACAGTTATTTTCATCAGGGTGGTCATCAACAGCTCTCATCAACAGTACTTCTTCACCTGATTGAAATGCTAACAATGCGATGATGATAGCTATCATGATCATGATCATGGAGCGCTGGTACTGCTAAGGATGTGATGATGACAGCTATCATGATGATGGTGGTAACGCAAAGAGTGCCACGATGATAGTTATCATCATCGTCATGATTGTCCTCTTAGTTCTCTTGTGCGACGGACTGCTGGAAATGCTGAGGGAGCTATGATGATTGTTATCACGTTCATGACGGTTCTGCTAAGGATGCTATGATGATAACTATCATCGTCATGATGGTGTCATGGACATCATCTCTTGGCTTTCTTACTCGTCTCTTTACTTTTCAGAACTGACGTTCGCCGTTGATGTTGATGCTAAAGATGCTACGATGATATCTATAATCACCACGGTGGTAATGCAAAGGGGGCTATGATGACAGCTATCACGATCTGGTGGTGCTGCAAGGGGCGCTATGATGACAGATATTATCACGGTGGTCTTTGATGGTGTCATGGACATCCTCTCTTGGTTTTCTTTTTCATGCTTTTACATTACAGAATTTACACATTCTAGGTAATGCTAAAGATGCTACGATGACACCTATCATCATCACGATGGCAACGCAAAGGGTGCTAAAATAACAGCTACCAGAATGTGATGGCGCTGCAAAGGATGCTACGACGGTAGTTGTTATCGCCATGGTGGTCTTCGACGCAAGCCAGTGATGGTAATGTTAAGGGCGCTATGATGAAAGTTATCAGCATCACGATGGTAATGCAAAGGGTCTGCGAATGGCAATTACCAACATCCTGATGTTAGGCAAAGGATGCTATGATGAGAGGTATCATCATCAAGGTGGTCATCGTCAGCTCTCACGATCAGTACTTCTTCACTGACAGTAACGCTAACAATGTGATGATGGTAGTCATCACGATCATGATGGTTGAGCGCTGGTGCTGCTAAGGATGCTACGATGACACCTATCATGATCATGGTGGTAATGCAAAGAGTGCCATGATGATAGTTATCATCATCATCATGATGGTCTCGCGACCGTCGTATCTTGGTCATCTTGTGCGACGGACTGCTGGTACTGCTGAGGGAGCTATGATGATAGTGATCATGTTTGCGATGGTAATGCTAAGGAGGCTATGATGACAACTATCATCGTCATGATGGTGTCATGGGCATCATGTCTTGGTTTTCTTGTTCTTAATTATACTTCTTAGAACTGACGTTAGGCATTGATGGCAATGCTAAGGGTGCTATGATGGTGGCTATAACGCAAAGGATGCTACGATGATAGTGGTCTTCTTGTATGGCGGACTGCTGGTAATGCTAAGTGTGTTATGATGATAGGTGTCATGATCATGGTGGTAGCGCAAAGGATGCTATGATGACAGTGTCATCGTCATGATGGTGTCATGATCAGCATCTCTTGGCTTGCGTGCGTGAAGTACATATATGTTTGAGAACTGAGGTTAGAAAATGATGGTGGTGCTAAGGATGCTACAATAATAGTTTTCATCCTTACGATGGTTTTGAAAACGGATGCTATGATGATAGTTATCATCATCTCATGGTGCTGCAAAGGATGCTATGATGATAGTTTATTATCACTATGGTGGTCTTCGGCGCTAGACATTGGTGGTACTGTTAAGGATGCTACGATGCTAGGTATCCTCAGGATGGTATTCCAAAGGATGCGAGGCTGACAGTTACCATCATCCTGATGGTAGTGCAAAGGATGCTACGATGACAGTTATCACCATCATGGTGGTCATCATCAGCTCTCATGATCAGTACTTTTTGACGGGCGGCAATGCTAAGGATGCATTGGTGATATATCATGATCATTATGATGGACCGCGGGTAGTGTTAAGGGTGCTGTGGTGATAGTTCCCATGGTCACAATGGTCATCATCTCTTGGTGTTCTTGTGTTGAGCGTCTGTACGTTTCAGAAGGGGCGTTAGGCCTGGATGGTAACGCTAAGGATGCTACAAGGATACTTAGCATCGTTACGATGGTGATGCCAAAGCTTGCTATTGAGATAGTTTTCATCGTCTGGCGGTGCTGCAAAGGATGCCCTAATGATAGCTGTCATCATCATGGTGGTCATTTGACGCTAGACACTGATGGTATTGCTAAGGATGCTATGATGATAGTTATCATCATCACGGTGGTCGCGCAAAGGATATGCGGATGATAGATATCATCATCCTGCTAGGAATGCAAAGGACTGGATGCGAGGATGATAGTTCTCACAAGCATGATGGTGGAGCGCTGGTGTTGCCAAGGGTGCTACGATGACACCTATTACGATCATGATGGTAACGCACAGGACGCTGCGATGGTCATCATCATGATCGTGTCGCGGCCACCATCTCTTATGACGGACTGCTGGTAATGCCAAGCGTGCTATGATGACTGCTGTCACGATCGTGATGGTAACGCAAAGTGCGCTACGATGCCAAACGTCAGTTCTGAAACGTAAGAATAAGAGGCAGAAAGCCAAGGAGCAAGGGTCATGACACCATGACGACGGTAACTGTCATCATAGCAGCCTTTGCAGTGCCATCCATAACCATAGCATTCTTAGAGCGATCATCAGTCAAGAAGCACTGACCATCAGAGCTGATGATCACCACCATGATGATGATAACTGTCATTGTGGCAATGTTTGCGTTACCGCCAGGATGATGACAACTACCATCCTCGCATCCTTCTTCGTGATGATGGCAGTAGTCATCATAGCATCCTTAGCATGACCATCAATGCCAAACGTCAGTTCTGAAACGTAAAAAAGAGGCAGAAAGCCAAGGGATGAGGGACATGACACCATCATGACGACGATAACTATCGTCGCAGCAGCCGTTGCAGTGCCATCATGAACATAGCATTCTTAGCGCGACCATCAGTCAAGAAGTACTGATCATTAGAGCTGATGATCACCACCATGATGATGATAACTGTCGTCATAGAACCCTTTGTGTTACCGCCAGGATGATGACAACAACCATCCTCGCACCCTTCGCGCTACCTTCGTGATGATAACAGTTATCATAGCAGCCTCACCATTACCATCAATGTTTCGCTTGAAGACCACCATGATGATGATAACTGTCATCATAGCATCCTTCGCAGCACCGTCAGATGATGAAGGCTATCATCCTCGCATCCTTGGCATTACCATCGTGATGATGATAACTGTCATCATAGCATCCTCAACATTACCATCAGTGTCTAGCGTCGAAGACCACCATGATGATAATACCCATCAGCGTAGCGTTCTTTGTAGCAGCCTAGCCTTACCAGCAGCCTGTCATGAGAATGATAACTATCGTTACAACAATGACAACCATCGTCATGGCACGCTCTGCATTACCATCATGATCAAGATCATGACAACTACCATCGTCGCACCCTTAGCATTATCATCAGTCCAGAGATGATGATCGTGAGGGATGATGAACACCACCATGGTGATGACAACTATCACCCTAGCATCCTTTGCGTGACCATCAGGACGATGAAACCTATCATCATAGCGCCCTTCGCAATACCATCGTGATGATGTTAACTATCATCCATCGCTGTCAAACGTCAGTTTGCAGTGTATATGCCAGAAAGTATCAGAATAGAAGAGATGATGATCGCGACGAACATCATAGCGCCCGTAGCGTATCCATCAATGTCTAACGTGTGTTCTGAATTTTAGGTAGTTTCAAGAGATGTGAAACGCAGTGTTTCTGACGAGGCCCCACAAGGGGGCACATGTCGAGGTGCGAGCGCGGCTCGGCGCAGGTGCGAGATTTGGGTGCGGTGTGCGGCCCGGTGCGCGGTGCGGGTGCGAGCGTAGTTGCGTGGCAGGGTGCGGCGCGCGGTGCGGCGTTTAGCTCGGTGTGCAGACGGCTGAAGGTCCAGAATTAGCGGCAGATTCTGCCGCTAATTTGGGGAATTTCTGCCGCTAATTCTGTACGGGTGCAGGGTACGCCGCGCGGCGCGGGTGCCCGTGTCGAATTAGCGGCTGAAATTCCAGAATCAGCGGCGCAATCTGCCGCTAATTCTGGAATTTCTGCCGCTAATTCTGTACGGGTACAGGGTACGCCGCGCGGCGCGGGTGCCCGTGCCGAATTAGCGGCTGAAATTCCAGAATCAGCGGCGCAATCTGCCGCGAATTCTGGAATTTCAGCCGATAATTCTGTACGGGTACAGGGTACGCCGCGCGGCGCGGGTGCCCGTGCCGAATTAGCGGCTGAAATTCCAGAATCAGCGGCGCAATCTGCCCCTAATTCTGGAATTTCAGCCGATAGTTTGGTACAGATACAGGGTGCGGCGCGCGGCGCCAGAAGGCGTACCACATTTCCACGCCCCCACGCCGCACCTTGCGCCACAAGGCGTGCCATATCCCCGCACCCCGCGCTGCGCCTCGCACCATCAGGCGTACCATGCCACCGCACCATGCGCCGCACCTATTTTTGGCTGTTGTTTGCATATCAGAGCACCCTTGAGAATAGCTAATCTGAAGTGTAAATACCAGAAAATTTGCATATAGTTATGTTATATAGTTTAATAATATATACAGTTATAAGAACAAGTATAAAGAGAACAGAAGTTTCTAAAGCTTCTTTCTATATTTCTTTCTTTCTTTATTGCGTTCTTTCTTTCTTTCTTTCTTGTATTTCTTTCTTTCTTTATTTCGTTCTTGATTTCTTTCTTTCTTTCTTTCTTTCTTTCTTTCTTTCTTTCTTTCTTTCTTCAGTTTTTCATGATTTCTTTCTTTTTTCTTTATTTCTTCGTTTCTGTCTTTCTTGATTTCTTTCGTTCTTTCTTTCTTTCAAAATCTCTCTGTCTTTCTCTTTCTCTTTCAATTTGATCTATCTGTCTATCTACCTATCTATCTATCTATCTATCTATCTATCTGCGCCTGACCTTGCGAAAGTGCTGCGCCTGCCACGAAATCTGTACTGGGCCTTGCGAAAGTGTTGCGCCTGCCACGAAAAGTATACTTGACCTTGCGAAAGAAAGTGCTGCGCCTGCCACGAAACCTATACTTGACCTTGCGAAAGTGCTGCGCCTGCCACGAAGTCTGTACTTGACCTTGCGAAAGTGTTGCGCCTGCCACGAAATCTATGCTTGACCTTGCGAAAGTGCTGCGCCTGCCACGAAATCTGTACTTGACCTGGCACGGGCACAAAATGCTGCGCCTGCCACGAAATCTGCGCCTCAGGTTTTCTTGCTAAACTTCCTTTGATGAGAACTATGGTGGTCATGAGTTGATGGTGACCACCATGATGATGGAAACAGTCATATTATGCTTTGCGCAGCCATCATGATGATGATAACTGTCATCATCGCATCCTTAACATCACCATCGGTGCATCATGATCATGATGCTGACAAATATCGTCATAATGATGATAGCTATCATCACATCAACTATGGTCATGATGGTGATAGCTATCATCATAGCACCCTTTGCAACACCATCAGCCCGTAACTGTTGTCATGATGATATTGTCATAGCATCCTTTTCATCACCAGCATGATGTTCAGAACTATCATCATAGCGCCGTTAAAACTGTTATCGTAGCAGCCTTTTCATCACCAGCGTGAGTTCAGAACTATCATCGTAGCGCCGTTATCATAGCAGCAAAAGAGATGAGGATCGTGCTGATGGTGATGATGATGACGATAACAACTATCGTTTTGGCCAAGATAAACTATAAGACTATATTAAAAAAGAAAGATATGTTGTGATGTAAGAATAGGCATATAATAATCTAAAGTACGGGGCGGGGGCTCGGCGGATTCCAGCCAGCGCCGCGCCCTTCCTTAACCTGCTCTGCCCTGTTCAAAGAATGAAGGCCTGTGCTTGCTCTGGTTTTGAACGCTTGTCAAGCTAGCCCGTTCGCTTACAGGTGAAAGGCCTGCCCTGTCCCTCTCTCAGGTGCGCGGTGGAGGGCGCGCTGCGCCGCAATCTGAGCCTGCTGGCAGCGCGCCGACAGAACTTTGAAGAGGCTCTGAGCCACGCAGAGGAGAGTCTTCGCCTTGAGCCCGGCAACCCTAAATCCAGGCACGGGAGAGGCAGAGAGGGCAGAGACAGGGGATTTGGAGACGTCAGGACATTTTGAGTGACGGAAGCTACAAATGGGATATGAGTCGCGTTCTGCTGCAACTGCATGAAATGAGTCGAAGCATTCCACGAGCGTTTGGTTGTTTCAAGCTCCAACTGCTGAAGCAAAAACCGGCGAGCCCTTTTTGGCGACTTGCGGCTGGCATCGCGCACGCAAACACACTGAGCTGGGGCTGTGAACTCGCGTGAGTCCCCCGGTCGTAGCACTAGACAGATTCCTGTTGGAAAGCCGTACAAAATGCATAAGAGGCATAAAAGTATAAAATGCATGAAATGCACAACACGCATGAGGTGGTGCTGCGGCCTTTGGGCAAGCATCCTGGCCGTGTGCCAGGCAGATCTGCCCTTAAGGGGGTCGCGCCTTTGGGCGTCCGGCGTGCGGTGTCAGCTTGAGGGAGGCTCGCGCCAAACTGCCAGTTAGATTCTCGGCTCCGCTTTCGGAGGGCCTCTGGGATCGAAGGTGCGTGTGGTTCTCAACTGAAACTTGGAGCCGCGCACGTAGTCCAGCGAATAAAACCAGTTGAACTTGCGTGCGTGTGCGGCGGGGCGACCGCGTGTGGCTCATCGTGCGAGAAGGGCTTGGCGCTCGTGCCCACACTCTATGCTACTTGGCAGTGTCGGGGAGGATCCCATTCCTTGCCCGTCTAAGCAGTGCTAGGACTGTTGTCACCTTGACGCTCACCCTTGGCATGTCTTCACGTGCGACCGTCAAGCCTTGCCACTTGGTTTGGCTTTGGCGGGCGGGTTGGCTGTCTTGTTGCTTGGCTTTTTGGCACGGCCCGCAAGGGAGGGCAGTCTGAAGTGACGCATTCTTGGTTTGAAAGACAATGTTATGTGCAAATTTGCCCTTGCCAGCCTGTTGTGTTGCTCTTTCTGCCAGCTCAAACCCAAGAAGGCTAGACCGACGCGGTTGTGGGCAGGTACCGCCGGGCTGTGGCGCTGTACAACTTGGGCCGCGGTGATGAGGTTGAGGGCGACAGGAAAATTATTGCAAAGGACTGGGCGATTGGGCGACTGGAAAGGAGTGGAAGGTCACGCTTGGACCGCGGCTGACTTTGGTACACCGGTATATCCTTGGTACACCCTTTGTGACGCATTCCAGATTGTCCTTTCGAACGAACCCTTCTTTGGCTTCAGTCTCTACCCTGTGAGACATGCGCAACTGTTGTCAGGCAATGCTAAACGCAGTTGCAAGAACAACGGGGCAAAGAGCTGCAAGCAAGCCTGTTGCGAGCGAGGAGACAGAGGCCGCTCACAAGGGTTTCTTGAGCGAGAAATTCGAAGTTAGTTCCCAAGCATGGATACTAGAATGTGGCCATGTTGACAACATCTTGCAGGGCAACGCTAGTTGTCCTCGCACGCTTGCCAAAGAGAAGCGCTGCGCAGGAAGGGGCGCTTCAAGGCCGTGTGGATCGTGCAGCCCAGCGTCTAGACGGACATGGAGACTCGCGAGATATTTTTCGAGAGAGCGACTGCGACTGCGGCCTGTGCCGGCTCAGTGGGCAATCTCAAAATAACAGGCGCCGCAGCGTGCACTTAGCAGCCAAGGCAGGGGGCCGGAGAGCGTCTGGTCTTGGCTTGTGTTTCAGCTCCGATTTGCTGAGCCTAGGCAGACGAACGTAGACTAATTGAGCAGCGCCCCAAATCGCTACATGCCGTTTTAGTAGCTCGTTCTGCGGCTTACGGAATCTTAGTAGAGCCACAAGTCAATTCCTTTGATGCGGCGCTGCCCAATTTTAGACATCCTATTTGGCCTGCACAGGTTGGCGCAAAGCGGGGGCCCAAGCACTTGCACTTTCAGAGTGTTGGGCTTTCGCGTTGTCAGACTTGCCACAGCGTTGAAGTTGGCGCGCAAGACCAGTCAACAAACCAACCAACAAACCAAGCGAACAACAATCGAGCAGAACGAGCGAACAAGCGATCAACGAACAAGCAAAGCACAAAGCAAGCAAAACCAAGCCAACAAACGTGGCTGGGGTTCCAGATCCAGGTGCCAATGCCAGGATGCGCTGGAGAGGCTGCTGGACTCTGGCGCAGAGGCGTGGTGGTGATGCCTTGCTAAGAAGCAGCTGAGTGAATGGGCTATGAGACAGCGTCTAACTTCCTTGTCAGCTTCTTGGAATGGCATGCGCCGCCAGAATGGACTGCGTGACATGTTCCATTTTGATTGTCTACGGGCCCACAATTGTAAACTGTTGCCTTGGCCGAAAGCCGGGGTGCTCCTGGAAATCAATTTCCACTTCTTCGGGATGCCCGCAAGCACACCCTTAGTCAGCAGTGGCTTGCAGCGATCGTCCCAGGCGCGCTTCGCAAATTGCTGGTGTCAAGTTCACGTGGCTCTTGTGCCTCAAGCTCTCAAGTTTCAGAGGCCATCTCTGGAATTGTGGTTGGCCGATTTTGGGCGTGAACTCATGAAATTTCAGAACTGGCGCCCCCCGATTTTGTTTTTAGGCTTGTTGTGCTTTTTTCTTCTTCTTTTTTTTGGGGGGGGGGGGGGGGGGGGGGGCTTTTTTGGGGGGGGGCGCGTGAACTTTCGTGAACTTGCGTGAAAAAGACTCTAAACTACGGTGTTTTGGCGTGAACTTGCGTGAACTTTCGTGAACCTTGGAATTCGCATGTTCGTTTGTTAAAAAAACCTTTCGCGGCCAGCTGCGGGGGTTTCGCGGCCGATTTCCGGATATTCGCGGAATTGTGCGGCCATTTCTGCTCGCGCCCATGGCTTCACCCATTTCGCGGCCATGTGTTAAAACGGCGCACGCCCCCGTAAAAGACGTTTGTTCGCATGTCCAAGTTAACCCTTTGAAGCCTTCCACTCTCTTACATTCGTTCGGCCCGAATTCGCGCAAATGCTTCAACGCGATTATGACCTGTCCACGCATCCGTGAGGGGTTTGGGGTTGAAACTTCGTGAGTTCCCGTTTCTAGAGATGAATGATTGCCCAATCGTGAGCAAATGAATAATCACCGGGAATTGCGTAGCAATCCCTTGTTTTGAGCTGCGCCTTTTCGCAGAGTGAGAGTGGAAGGATTAGAAAAAGCGCCGACGGCCTGGGCGCTATCCAAGAAACAATGCGAGAGTTGTGATGGTTAGCGCCAAGAATCAAGTAACCTAAGCCTTCGCGAGTACTTGATGATAGTGGGAAAAGAGGAAACGCATTGAGGACAATTGCTGAAAATACAAAAGCATCTGGTGCCGAAACGCTCCCAAAAGGCTGCGCCACTTGCGGGTTATAATCTAACGGCAAATAGGCGGGCGAGTTGCTTCAGAAATCTTTGGAATGTCCGCGCGCCATTCTTTCTTAGGATTGGGTCGGTTGATCCCAAGGCGCGCAAGCTATCAGGGCAGGTGTGCGAACTAACCTCCCTCCACCTCTCTCGCCCCCCCCTCCCTCCTGCCTGTTCTCGTTTTGTTGGCTGCCAAGGTCGCGCTTTAAAGGCATACTTGCGTCGCTCGCTTGCGCTCACAGCTTTGCACTCATGCAACTGAACTCGGCGCGCCCTATTCGACACTGCGTTCTCTACAAAGAAATAGACCCAGCTTGACAAGTGTTTGGCCTTGGAAATTGCATGACGTCATCTTGCGTCGGCGCAGCCGATTGCGGCCTAAACTGTCATTGCGCCGCGGCTCGGCTGAGATTTTTTGGAACCCAGCTGGCCCATCCATTACGCACAGCCGCCGAATAACGACCCTTTGGCGCAATCTGCAAGATCCCAAGAGTTTGCTACTCGACCGGCGCAAGCACAAAAGCGATACATTAGCGCCTCGGGCTCTAAACTATGTAGTTTAGTGTCTTTTAGCCTCTCTTGGTAGCTGGGCGTTAGTGAGCGCGCAGCATTTATGTTGGGAGTTTCGCAAGCCCCTCGTTGCCCCCCGTGACGCAGTGGACATTTGCAAAAAATGTCTAAATCAAAACCACTGCGGATTCTATATTTTTCGAAAGTTTGCCCCAGGCAGTCCGGCGAGCTCGCCCGCCAAGTGACTCAGGCGGTTGCAATTAGTCACCAGCTCCGTTTCAGAGCCCAGCGTGCCCGACACGCAGAACAGGGCAAGCTGGCGCATGCTAACACTTGCAGGCCCAAATGCCCGGCTAGCGTGATCCTCGTGAATACCTGGCGCGTGCTGATAGTGCATAATAGCGCAGAATCACACGCTGCCTGATGATTGCAATCGTGATGAAGATGACCAGGCGTCCCCGCATCACCAGCAGTGATGATGATAGTCACGAATACACACCCTCAGCAGCGCCGATATTAACTATCACCGCAGCGCGGGGCTATGATGATGGGTCATCGTGGTGATGATAGCTACCAGCGTAGCAGCTCCTGCGTGCCGATCACAGCGATGCCAGATGATGAGTGTCATCGTCCGTGTCGTTGTAGCTATCATCATAGCGCCCTCTGCGTCACCCACGGCGCCTAATGTTGCCCCAAGTGCTAACTACCATCTTAGCAGCCCCAGCGGCGCCGATGAAAAGTATTCTCGTAGCACCCCCTGCGTCCCCAGCAGCGCGATGATGACCACCATGTTGGCGAGGGTAACTATCGTCGTAGCGTCGTCTGCGTCCCCAGTACTGCCGAACGTCAAATCGATGCTGGGTGGCAGCGAAAAACTGTTGTTGCAGCGCCCGTTAGCCGCGTACCCAGTCGTCCGTGTCATCGTAGCTATCATCATAGCGCCCCTGCGTCCCAAGTATGAGGATACACCAAAACCACCCTGTAGCTTGTTTAGTAATGACAGAACACGAAAGCATACTTGATGTTATGGCGCGAAGACTGCGGGAGCCCAGGGCGCGTGGAAGGTTCGCGGAAGGGTATGTGCTATCGCGGGATGTAGCTGCGCGCGTGTGCTACACGTGTGCTGAAAAGTTGCGCTTGTTGGACTGCGGCCGCTTGTGTGCCCATGGTACTTAACAGTTGTGATTGTCATACCGCCCATTGCCTCGGGCCAACTCGAGCTGCCAAAGAGCACTTCGCGCGTTCTCGTATCAGGCGTTTAAAGAGAAGAGTGGGGAAAGCGAATTTCGCTGTCTGAAAATGGTACCTTCGCGCGCTTCAGGCCTCGAACAGCGTTCTGGCGTCGGTTGTTTTGGCACCCGCGTCAGATATTGTAGAAAAGCACGAAAAAACGACTTTCGCATTCCGAAAATCCAAAATTGAATTTCGCGTGTTTCGGACCTCGAAAAGCGATCTGGCATCATCAGTTCTGATTCCCGCGGCAGACATTGTAGAAAGCGAGGAAAAAAATCGGCTTGGGATCGCGAGATTCTGGAATCATACCTAGGACTTTTTTAAGAACAACTCCCCAACTGTCTGTCGCGGGAATGAACAGCCGCCGAAATGACGCCAGAACGCTTTTCGAGGTCCGAATCGCGCGACGCGAAATTCGTTTTTTTTGCGCGCGTTTGTACAAGAGCTGCCGCGGGAATCAGAAGGGTCGCCGAACATGATGCCAAAACGCTTTGCAAGGTCCGAAACGAGCGAAAGAAATGTCGGATCGCTAAATTCGTTTTATGCCAGAATGCAATTCGAGATCCGAAATCCGAAAATCGTTTTGGCGCTTTTACACAATGTCTGCCACGAGAATCAATGCCTGGACCTTCAAAAAGGAACAAATTGTTGTTTTTTTATTTCTTGCTTATTTCGCAAAAATCAGCAGAAGCCCCTAATCTGGCGGAAACTGCGCGTTGCAAGTTTCTCAGCTCTTTTCTGCTGACTTGGCCTGATCTTATAAATCGACCAGCGTTTGCTGAAGGACTGTCGCGCGGGCGCCTTCCAAAATAGGAGTGGGACATGCAAGTTTCCACGACATGCTGCAGAGGCGCCGCAACCCCAAACAAGGTAAGGTTCATCTAAGAATTGCCTCGATGGAACTGTGCAAATCCCACAAATTTGGCCACCCAAAATACACAGAAATCGGCAGAAAACACTCTTTTGAAACTTGCCTGTGTCGCTCGAACAAGTTGCGGACTGGGCTGGGCCTGTCCGCATGTTCAAAGGGTCTAGAGCTCGTAGCTTGACCGTGGACCCAAAAAGGGCCAAGTAGTGGCTGGCAAGCAACCATGGAGAGGTCGACCCGGAGTTCGTGTTTTTTGGTGTAAATAAGCGCTTTTTCCCAGGAAAGCGTTCTGGCGTCGCATTCAGCGAGTGTTCTGGTTCCCGCGGCAGGCGCGTTCTGGCGTCCAAGTCGGGGGTTGTTCTGGTTCCTGCGGCATGCAGACATTGTAGAGAAGGGCGGGAGAGGCGAATTTCCGAATCACGAAAAAGCGAAACTCTTTATTTTCGCGCATTTCGGGTTCTGGCCTCATTTTCGGCGTTTGTTCGGGTTCTCGCGGCAGACGTTGTAGAAAAGCGCGAAAAACGAATTGCGCGATCCTCACGCGTTTCGGAAAGCGTTCTGGTATCATATTTGGCGCCCTTCTGATTCCGATGGTCGACATTGCAGGAGGCGCGAAAAAACAAATGCCGCAGCCCAAAATTGAAATTCGGTTTTTGCGCACGCTTCGGACCTCGAAAAGCTTTCTGGCATTTATACTCGGCGGTTGTTCATTGCAATGGACAAGCGCGAGAACATGAATTGCGGATTGCGAAACTTGTCTTTCACGCGTTTCGGCTCTCGAAAAGCGTTCTGGCATGTTCTGATTCCCCCGGCTCCGACTTTCTGATCCTTGCTCCCACACACCGCAGAGAACGCGTCCGTGATGCCCCTACAGTTCTCACTTTGCGCGGGGGCTGGTCCACTGTTCGTTCATGTCAGCGTGTTGCCTCTGTCTGTTGCGACTTCTCCAGTCCTGCTGCTCTTGCTCTTGGCTGTTCCTACCGCTCGTGCCTCTTGTCAGCCCACGCAGGCGCCGCAGGTGTAGCGGCGTGCCAGCGCCCAAAACGATGGCGCAACAACGCCTGGGGGCTGGCCAGCCCGTTTTTTTAGCGTGAGTGGTCGCTTGTGTCTGCTACTGCTGTTCTTTCGCTTGCCTGCTTCGGCTCCTGACCCCAAGTTCCGTGCCTACGTCATGCCTCTTGCTCGCGCCCGGAGGCTATTGGACAAAGCTCATGTATAACAATAAGAAGGGTTGGAAAAGTAAGTGAAGAAAGAGATGGTGATGACAATGGTGATGATTGTTATCACCAACAGGATGGTGAGAACAATCCTAAAGAGATGATGATGACTACGAGGATGGTGATTATGATGATCGTGATGATGACAACGATGAATACCAGTGAACGCAGGCAAAGCGCGCGGCGGAGCTTACAGCTGCGCTTGGCGGGGTGGCGACCTACGTTCAGCCGGCGATGATGGAGATGTTGCTGCGGAGTTTAGGGGAGGCGCTGGACCGCGTGGCTGTAGAGATGTCGCAGGGGTGGAGATTCGAGTGGAACCTTGCCCGCGCAGGGAAGCGGATGCGAAGGCCGCGCCGAGATCTAAGGAGAAATGATTGAGCACCCCCTGCGCTCCAAGCGGCGCGACACTATGGTGATGACGCTCGTTATGATCGTAGCATCCCTGCGTTCCCAGTGGCTTAACGTCATAGCGATGCCAGATGATGCTTGTTATCATCCGTGTCGTCATAGCCATCGCAGCATCCTCTGCGTCTCGCGCGATGTGTAACGCCAGTGTTGACACGCATATCTCTAGCAACAAGAAAAGTAAGAAAAGCAAGAGAAGAAAGATGATGCTGATGATGATGATGATGATGATGATCGTCGCCGTCATGAACAGCAGCGGCCGGCGCACGCGTCAAAAATGGCCTATTTCACGGCCAGAAGAATCTAAATCAGACCGTGTGAAGGAGCGTGCCCGGGAGCAAAGGGCTGTTAGTAAGTCAGGATACGGCGGTTTGTAAGTTAGCAAGTTAGCGAGAAGGCGAGTTAGCAAGTTAGCAAGTTAGCCAGTGATAGCAAGATAGCAACTGCAAACTACCGCCTGTCTAGTTTGTGTTGACCTTGAATGAATTGTAAGCACGTGTGCGTGAAAGGAAGGAACAGAGCCGGCCAAGTGCCAATTCACAGGCGCGAGTCTTGCCTGGCAGTAGGCCGAGCAGCTGGAACAAGCCTGGCCGGGCGGCCATGTCAAGGCGGTTTTTATGAGGCCCGACTTACAGGTGACCCAGCTTTTGACTGGAGCAGGGATTTTGAAGATCATGGAGGGTCTCAAGGCTTCTCGCCGCGACGCGGCGCCGGCAATCACGGCAGAGAGAGCCGACTGGCCAGTCCGCTGCAGTAACTTAAGCGCTTCAACAGTCTACGGCGTTGCAAGCCGCGCCGGCTACAGACTTTTTAAATAAAAGGTCTATGATCATGGTGATGATGAGGACCCCGAATGATTCCGACCGCTAGGTCGTCGTAAGTGTCATCGTAGCATCCCCTGCGTCCAGCGATGCCTCGCCTCAACGATGACAACTTGATATGGCCCGTTAGCATACGTAAACATCCTATGCAGATATAGACTTCTTACACATCTTGCGGAAATTTTACGTTTATCATGATGCTGCTGATGGTGATGATGAGGACCCCCGCACGTGAATGACTATGACCAGCGCCCTTCCCGTGCACCTCGCCCTTTGCAAGGGTCGGCGGGTTTTCCTCCCGGAACGTGCGCCCTTCCCCACGTGCAAGTTCCTCCCAACACGTGGCCGGGCAAGTCAAGGCCAGAAACAAAACAGGTAGCGTGTGAACGCGTTCAGGTGAATTTGGCCGACGCGGATGAAAGGAGATGATGGGTGAGATTTTTTTTGCGCTGTTCACCATTGATGCGTGAGCGGCTTTGCTCGTTAATGGTGAGAGCCGCTCTTTGCGTTTTGGCACCTTGTGCGTGTGGTTGCGCGCCCGTGTGCGCGTGCCGCTTGAAGTTGCAAGGACCCCCCTCCACTTGGCCGCAGCAAATGGGCGTCAGGAGGCTTGCTCAATTGAGTCGGCCCTTCTCGGCTGCAATTGTTTGCAGGCAGTCAGCTTGCTACTAGATGCCCGGGCCGAGCCCGACGTCTTGGATCGAGCCTTTGCAGCACTCGCCCACATTTTCGGCCGCGCCTTTCGCCATCAGTGCGCGTGGGTTAGGTCATGGCCGAAGTCCGCTTTACTATGCCGCCTGCGCGAACCACCGTGACGTGGTGGCACCTTGCCCTGGATTAAATGATGTACTAGTGTGTCAAACCGGGACTTCCTTCTCCTGAAAGTGTCTCTGCCGGCGATGCCGGAAGCAATCGCTTCTGAGGCGCTATTGGTCGAGCGGGGGCAAGCAGACCAGAGTATCCTGTTTCATGCGCTCAAGGTTGGGCACAACGCCCAAATGCACCCTTGCCTGTGTGGTACAATTCGCAGGGCGGTGCCTTTTTTTGAGGGTACCCCTTGTTTGTGGTTTTGAAAGGTAAGGGAAAGGGACACCAAAAGGAAGCCATTTGTCTCCCAAAAACAGTATCACAAATGCGTCAGGAGAAGTTCGGCACCCACAATTTCATGCTTCACGACTGGCCGGAATATAACGGCCGGTGGATGTCGTCGGGAGCACAGAGAGCACGAAGCAAGTCAATGCTGGGCCAGGCGAAAGGCCATCCGGTAAGTTCCGCGCAGGTCTTTGGAGGGCCGTCGCGCCGACCTTCCTTTGCGGACTGTGGATACAAAAAGGTCGTTTGCTGTTTCCAGATCTCATGAAGCAGACACAGTCTCCAGCCCCCATTTTGCCTTGATGGCAGGGGATAGATCATTTGGAAGTGCCAATGCAAGGCAAAACCGGAACGACATTCCCTGCATTGGCAGTGCTGCGGTTGACCAGGGCAGCCATAGGCTTTTAGCTGTTTGTCGAGCTTGGAAATTGCGGTCTGCTGATACAGCCCTAGAAGCATTCACGAGTCCATTTTGGCTTGTGTGGGCATTGGCACAGGTGGCCAAGGACATTGAAGGCTTTCGCTGGGGCTGGCTGAAGCAGGTGACTGGGTGGGCTTCTGAGAAGTGCATGGGGTGATGCGATCCATCCGCATGTGACGGATGTGAGATAGGGATTCCAAGCAAGACAAATCTTGGAGAGCCCACAAGATTTGCAGCCGTCTATTTATCCGCTTGATGTTGGCTAAGGCAGGAAGTGCAGATGTGCCAGCTTTTCTGCGGTCTGCAACCCACACGAACCCTTCTGTGGGAGATTTCAATTTTTGGACACTGTCGAAGGTGCTTTGCAGATTGCATTGTTCTGCACGTCTTGTTCTCATGCTGGCGGAGGTTCAGAAGGCTTCTCCCCGTGCCACTACGATCCACAGGTTGGACATTCCAATGAGTCGAACTCATCACTTGGTTTGACAGTTTGCACGTATGCGACCCAAGCCTTGCAGTGGTCTTGCTAAGCCACTTGAGATGCAGGAATTTCAGAAACCATTGATATTGCGAGTCACACAGCAGTCAAATGAAGTGTCCGTGTGGAAGGATAACATTTTTGCGCAAGTCTCGGGTTACAAGCGGCAGCCTCAGTTGCAGGAAGTTGTGGACGTCAGGAGGCTTCTTTTTACATCGAATAGTTCCTCGAATGGCGACGCTACCCATAGAACAGTGTCTGTATGGCCGCAGGAGGGCTTTAGATGGTAAGGCACCCTTTTGGTCATGGCGCGTGCCAGATTGTTGCTAGTGTTTACAGCAACAAAACACCCATACCAAGTGTAGAGCGCCCCGTGCCTCAACCTCACAAGTTTGTTGCAGCACGCCCGTCCATCAGCCATGCCGCGTGCTGCGACTGTGCTGGATTGGGCCACAGAGAACTTCCATGCCATACCGAGCCGTGCTCGCGCAGATGAATTCTTCAGCTTTGACATTGGAGTCTTTGAGCGATATGAGCGAGCGATATGAGCGAGCGATATGAGCGAGCGATATGAGCGAGCAACGTGAGCGCATGGAGCTGTTCTTGTAAAGCACAGCTGGCATCCAGGGGTTTGATTTGAACGCCGACTTTGAACTGCCAGATTTGAGGAGCCGCGCATCCACGTCCAACTTCGTTCAAATGCGAGGGCAAGGCTGCAATTGATTCCCCGTGTGCTTTGCATTTGTCATAGCTCATTTGGCCTGGGGATGGCTACTTGATTCCGCGTGTTTTGTGCAGCTCGATGCCCCAGCTGGGCCGAAGATCTGCTGGCACTATCCCGGCAAGCGGCTTACGGACTTGCCCTCGGGCTTGCTTAGTTCGGACGACTTCCTCAACCTACAACTTGAGCTAAGGTGAAGATACCTCGAAGGCGATGCTGACACCACCGGAAGATTCAGGTGTTCACACCACCGGCGCGATCAATAAGGCGGGTGGGGGGGGCATTGCGGCAAGCAACGCTCATCCAAGCAGGCAACTGGCGGCAACAACTTGTTGGAGAGCCTCGTCTTGATCCCTGATGCCTGTCCCCCCCCCCCCTCGGGGGCAGGGAAACTTTTTTACATGAAAGCAGCGTCACACAGACTTGCACCGTCAGGTCAATCCGGAAACTAATTCAGTTCAATTTTTAGTTACCTTAGCGCATCTCATATTGAATTGTGGTTCTCAGCTCTTGGTATTTCTCCTTTCATAGGATTGTTGAAGAAGTCTTATAGTTGGATCAAGATAAAGAACAGGAACATGCCTAAGAATAAGAGCTCAAGGAAGGACAAGCTGAGCAAGGCAAGTCTCTGAATTTCTTGCCTCTCTCTGTTTCTCATTTCCTCTTTATCACCCCAGCTCTATTTCTTTCTTTCTGTGCTCCACGCCTTTACCCCCAACCGAAAGTGGCTGTGTGTGGGGTAGAGGATTGACATGTCTTTCTACACTAGTGTAGAAATCAGGACCAGACATTCTAAAGACAGAAGAATACAATAGGTGATGAGACGAGGAGAGAGATGGCTCGCTTCCCATTTCTTCACTCTGGCATCTCTGCGCGCATCACTCGGCATTGATTAGTGATATTTGGTCTGTGTCCGAGAGTAAGATCTCACCTGCTATCATATGACCTGTTCATTCTGAATGAAAACCATTAAATATTCTTTAGAGAGAGCCTGGGCAGGATGGTAATGTGAAACATATGTATGCCAACAGTAAATAGACATGACACCAGAATGTAAGCAACATGAACGACTTTGGAATGTGAATGAAGTGGGGTTCATACTCTTCCTTCCCCTCGCCTCTCTATCATGAGTATGAAAACAGTGGGGAGATGGGAGGTAGGTCAGTACAGGCGAGGCTCTTCCCTCTCTCTGTCTAGTACTGCCAGATCCATTAGACACTACTTTAGGATGTGGGGGGTGGTTGAAGATTAGGTAGAAAAATCGGAAAGAGCAGATATTAACAAACTGTCCAAGATAAAGAGCTTTCACTTGCAAATAAAAGAGAAGATCATGGTGAAGACAGAGAGAGAGAGACAAAAAAAGAGAGGGAGAGGGAGAGGGAGAGGGAGAGGGAGGGAGGAGAGGGAGAGGGAGAGGGAGGGAGGAGAGGGAGAGGGAGGAGGGAGGAGGGAGGAGGGAGAGGGAGAGGGAGAGGGAGAGGGAGAGGGAGAGGGAGGGAGAGGCAGAGGGAGAGGGAGAGGGAGAGGGAGGGAGGAGAGGGAGAGGGAGGAGGGAGGAGGGAGGAGGGAGGAGGGAGAGGGAGAGGGAGAGGGAGAGGGAGGGAGAGGCAGAGGGAGAGGGAGAGGGAGAGGGGGATGGCCCTTCCTTCAACCATAGATTGCTAAGCCCCCCCCCCTTGTAC